>MVGT01001038.1:148261-171450 GCA_002174775.1 Macleaya cordata | reverse complement strand
AGAAAGAAGAGGAAAAAGAACAGAAAGAGATAGAAGAGAGAAGAAGAAAAAATTCAACATGGATCTATGCAAAAACGTTTTTGCATAGAATTATGCAAAAATATTTTTGCAAGAACTATGCAAAATCATGTTTCACAGATGATTTAGCATAGATCTATGCAAAAATATTTTTGCATGAATAAATTTTGTGATTTTTTTTCTTCAAAAACTATTCTTGACTGGTCTAGTTTCAAAGATCTCAAAAAGTGCTTTCCAAATATATGAATTTTGTCAAAATTCGAATTTTAGTTGAATAGATATAGTATTTTAAAGTTTAAAACGAAAAAGATAACTACATTTCTCTCTCATACAGCTGTACAAGTTTGAAAAAGACAAAAATGTGATTGAGAAATATAATAAGGGTAAAACAGGAACATTAAAAAGGAAGAAATGGACTAAATAGATTTAGAAATGTTTAAAAAGGACTAAACCGATTCAAAGAGCTTTAAAAAAGGTATTTCAGTCTTATAAAAATCTTGTGTACTAAATGGATTAAAAAAGTTATATATTGGATGTTTTGGCTATTATTCTATATATTTATCCATTTATATCTTTCAAAATACTTGATAAAATTAGAGTTTTTTTTTCTGGTCACATATTTCCATGTTAGAAATCAATTTAAATCTTAATATATATATATAAGTTTCTCGGGTTGGGCGGGTTGCTTGGGTTGGCAATTATCTATGCCCATGCCTGCCCAAATTTAACTACGGGTGGCAAAATAATATCCATACTTGCCTAAATACCTAGCAACCTTCGCCCATGCTTGCCCAAATACCGGGTCGGGTTCGGGTTGGGCGAACCTAAGTCCCACCCCTAGTCTACACTAGTCAAAATGTCCTGTAAATATTCCCCGAACATTTTTACTCGAACGAAAGCATAGATCAAACCCCCAACTCAATTTCTACTCATAAGTATGAAGCACCAAACTAATGTCATTCATGGACCAGTTTTGAGGAGCTGAGAGCATCTCCAATGCAATGTGGATGTGATAAAATAAGACTGCCACATAGGAAAAATACACATTTTTCTAAAAAAAATTTCTCAAATGCTAATGTGAAGATACAATTTTAAGTTGAGTTGGCAATGGAATGGAATGCCATTGGTAGAATAGAAAGACACTAGCATGAAAAATGAGGACATTGTGAAGTTGAATGTTTAATTCTTTCAAATTCTAGACATTCCACTTCACAATATCTTCGTTTTTCACGTCCATTCCGCCAATAGCATTCCATTCCACTGCCAACTCAGTTTAAAAGTGTATCCTCACATTAGCATTTGAGGAGTTTTTTTTTTAGAAATGTATATTTTTCCTATATGGCAGTCTTATTTTACCACATCCACATTGCATTGGAGATGCTCTGATATTGCCAAAGCATCTCTCATTCTTAATTTGATATTTAGGCTCTGCTTGGTACACCGTGAATATTCGTAAATGCAAAAATTCACGGTTTATCATGTGTTTGTAGATGATTGATTAGGGCATCTAATAACAAATATTTAGTGGGATTTGCAATATGCTTACAAAATAAACAATCTAAAATTTTTTATTTATTTTTTTCTAATTTATAGAATTTTAATTAGCACCTACAAGAACCGTAAATTTTCGCATTTGTGAATATTCACGGTGTACCGCGCGGGGCCTTAATCAAATTGTGTCAAAATAAGAACCCTTGTCGCCAAAGCATCTCTCATTCTCTCTAGTACCCCATGAGACCCCACTGTCCGGCCCCATCTCTCATCATATGTGACACCCATCACATGTACAAGTATACAACATTAGCTTTTTTTTGCTTTGGTACCCAATTTTGCCAACCAAACTCCTGATGTGATCAGGAAATTGAAACATGTCCATCCAATGTCTTTGTTTCATCTACTTCATGAATATTTTAATTTAATTAATTAATTAAGCATGCATCAGATCCTCTCACCAACCTCACCTCACTTGATATAGAATAGCAAACATGTTATAAATTAATAAATTTAAGAAATTAAGACACTTAATTATTATAATCCAAGAGCATGCACCCACTGTCGGTTCAAGGGTCAAAGGAATTTCAAATGCAAACGTTCAGACTTGGAATCCAATCTGATCAGTGACTATTAATCCCGCTGTAACATATCTCTTGCTCCAGCTAAAAACCTACTCCTCCTACTCCAACAATTAATTGTAAATTACGTTATTAAGAAAAGTGATACTGCCAATCCTTTTGTAGGTAGGGTGTCAATGGTATACACGTTTACTAGGAAATTGTGCTAAATTGGTTTTGGTTCCACATGTTGAAGTACTATAATCAGATCCACAAGTATTATAATAAGTTTCGATTGAGAGTATTTGATAAGGGGTGTCAACGGGTCGGTTCCTGATCGGAACCTAAAGGTTCCAGATCCGGTCCTGTTAATATGAAGCGGCTCCAGATCCTTTCGGTTCCGGTTCCGGAATCTCAATTGGTGGTTCCGGATCCGGTACCGCTAGGATCCGCGGGTACCCGATACCCGTTTTAAGTTATTATTTTTTTATTTTTTTCACACAAAACCTATTTGTATTTTGTATTTTCGTATTCTATTCAATTATAAAATTTATTTTATTCTAAAATTTGTTAAATAATAATCATTGGTTTATTGTTATATAATAGTAAATTAAACTATAAAATTATAGAATTTATACGGAACCGGGTACCCGTTAGGTAGATCAGAAATTTTTCGGATCCAAAACGGGAAGATCCAAAATGGATCCAAAATTTATCGGATCCACAAAGTGAGGTCCCGGAACCACAAAAAACGATTCCGGTACCAGTTCGGTTCCGGATTTTTGGGTACCAATTGACACCCCTAGCTTTGATATCAGATTGAGCAGGAACTTAATCAATAGGAATTGGAACATGCTTACAAATATTAAGTTTTTCTTCTATGATTTTTTGTTTTTATTTGTAATATTTTTCATATAAAAATTAAATATCTAATAATTAAAACCACAATCAAATTATGATTCAAGTTCTATCTAGATTTGTATATTCGAACCAAAATTAAATATCGAATATTGAGCATTCTAGCAAATACTATGAATTATTTTACACTTTGAGCCATAATAATTTTATTTTTATTTTTAAACAACTCACCATGCCACTAAAAGTACACCTCATCCCTACCATCATCACCATCTCTACTATTATCGTCCCCAACAACCCAAAGATTTGAAAAAAAAAACCACCTCCACCACCACCTCCACCACTACAAACCACCTAATTTTTTTTTTCTGCTTTTGGGAAGATTAATAGAGAGAAAAATAAAGAGAGAAAGGGAGGGAGAAACACCCCAACAGGTTCCCCACCCCAACGAAACCTCTTCCACCACTTGTATTTTCTTTTTTTCTTTTTTTTTTGGGAGATTGATAGATAAAAATGAAAAGAGAGAGAGGGCTGAGAGAGAGAGAGAGAAGAAAGAAGTGGATCTGATTTTTTTTTTCCAACAAACCCAGATCTGAAATTGGGATCTTTTTAGATCAAGAGATTTCGAGAGGGATCGAGGGATTGAGAGAAAGAAACAGAAGAGATGAGAGAGGGAGATGGTGATGCATGGCACGGTCGAATTTGAATTTTTTTTTTTCAAATCTTGGATTTGATCTGAGGTATCTTTCTCTCTCTCTTCTCACTCTGATGGAGGTGGAGGCGGTGGTTACGGTAGTGATGGTGGGAACGACGATGGTGATGGTGTAGGCGATGGTTGAGGAGCAGGTGGTGTTTGGTGGTGTTTGGTGGTGGTGGGGGTGGTGGTGGAAGATGTGACGAGGGAGATGGTGATGGGTGGTAGAGTGGGGCGCATTTTTGGTAGGGTGTAAAACCCAAAAAATCCTAAAAATATTTTATAATAAATGGTTAGTTAAAATGGCCCTCAAAATTTAGTAAGATAGCTCATGGTGTTTGTTAGGATGCCTAAAATCATCAGTCTTTCATGAAATTGGAATAGAGCTATTGACACCCCTTATATTTTATTGACTTTTTGTTTTGTTATTAATAAACGTTTCAAACTAAAATAGTATGAAAAATAGGCCTGGTCATATCACCTTACTAGAATACTTCACTCTGACTGGTGGCATGTTAACTTCAAATTTTCATAAAGTCTGTCGATTTGTCCAAATAAAATATCGTAAAAAACTTGGATCTTGAAACAACGCATCAAATAGTATTTAATTTATCTTTTTTCAAAATGTTGGACCATGAGATCTTAATATCTACCAAAATCGGTTTGTTAAATATTGAAATTCCAATTTTGCATTTTCTATAAGAACCTGGAAAATGAAGGTTGTCACCCCCTCCCAAAACAAATAATAGCGTACAGCTCGAAACAATCTAGTGATTTTCTGATTCATTTTTATTTTCTTTTTATCGGAAAGATTTTGTGTTTCATTGTTTATAATTATTGTAAGGTTTGAACGTGTGTCGTTTTAATGTAAGATCTATATGTTTGTTTGTCTAGAACAAAAAGATTAATTCTTTACAAAGTTGTTACACTAATAATTAAGCTTCTCATGCATGGCTAATTATTATATATAGGAATAGGATGACTACAGTATGAAACTATGAAAGTCTGTCTCCGAAAGTATAAATTCGATTTGAGAAATTTTTGGATCCCAAAAAAAAAGAGATGTGAGTATGACTTTTGGTGTATATGGATGTTTAGAAATTTGAGTTTGGTTAGTTGAGACACACATGATTCCAACGAAATCAGTTTTATAGACTTTGACAAATGGTTAGGGTTAGCGTTATTAAGGTTAGAGTTGGGGGTTGTCGAAGTGTCGAACTAAAAAGGCTCAACTCTAACTCTAGCCCGCTTATTAAACGGGTCAATTTCTCAACCCTTAACTTTAACCCATATAACCTAATCCTAATAACCTTAATTATAATAGCTTTCTCTAATTATTTAATTTTTATGAAATGAATTCTAATTAAGAGAGAGATAAATGGGATTGAAAAGGATTTTCAATAAGAGAGAACAAATGGAACTAAAAAGATCTTTAACGAAGAATTTTTCAAATTTATTTTTATTAAAAAGTTTTACGAAGAGAGAGTGAATGGATTCAAAAAGATCTTATTAAAAATTTAATTAATGCTTGCTTTGGCAGGTTAGTTTGCGGGTTATACAAGCCAACCCTATTTTTTGCATTGTCAGATTGAAAAACCCTAATCTTAACTCTGCTCATTTAATTGGCGGATGGAGTTAGGGTAGAATTAGCGGGTCACTGGTCATTTTGATAGGTCTATCTGTATGATTCGACAACCCAAGCACTGTTTGTACTTCTAATTGGCACATGACAACGAACTTGACAGATTGTAGTGTACTCTCTTTGTAAAATTAGAAAATGTCAAAACTAAAAAATTGTTGCAAAGAAGAGAGAGAGAGAGTGGTCATATAAATTTTATCCTATAAAAGAGAGGGAATTCCCTAAACGGGAACAAGTCTCCCACGGTTCCCCATCTCTCTGCCCCACCTCCCACTTCTAACAAAAATATTAATTTTTTTTTTATAAAATCATATTTTTGAGGACTAAAATTATCCAAATACAATAAAATAAAAGTTAAAAAATAGTCTAAATTAATATATAAAGAAAATTGATCACTTTACACAAAACTCCTTTTCACACAACTTTTACACTGCTATCTAGGGCCCACATATTCAAGGGCTAATTTTCAAGAGGATGCACTCCTGACCATGTTGATTGTAATGATACAAAATAAGCTCATACTAAAACTTCCATAGTTCCATTACCTTATAAAAAAGTTAATGGGAAATTAACAATGATTAAATGCATTTCACACAACCTCTTGTGTAGGGTTTTTATTGAAATGATACAAGAGATGATTTACATTGAGGATGATCTACTAGCCATGTCGATCATCTCATTGGAAATTATATTATCTAAAACTTTATTGTGACATGACACTACATTTTGTCGACCAAATTTTTTGTAAAGATCGGTGTAAGGTTTAGTAATTTTAGAATTGACTAATTTTTTGTGAGGTGAGAAGATCATCCACACTGAAAATGAACCATTGGATCGTCTCCATGTGGGCCCACAAAGCTGTGTAGAATGATCCATTCTTATACGTAAATATAAATATATAGAAGAAGGTGATATAATGTATATTGTTATGTGAGGATGTTCTCCTCAGTATGCAAATCATCATACCAAAATATCAGCCATTCTAAGGCCTCAAACACCCTCAAATCAGCCTGTAAAAATAAACAAATTTTCGACTTTGTGCTGTTGATTTCTAATCAACTTTAGATGGGTTTAGGAGTCTTAAAACGAGTTAATTTTCTGTGAATATAGTCTTCACAGTGAGGATGACATCTTCACTAAAATCAACCCTCCGATCATCTTCATGTAGACCCCACATGTTCGGATAATTCTGGGGTCACAGGACCTAGGGTCATTTTTAATCCCTTCCTATATAGGCCAAAAACTCTAATATTTAAATGTTATATTCCATATACTCCATAAGCTTTTTAATATATTCAAAAACTATTATTTGAATATCTTTATATATGTTTAGTCTTTTTTAAATTTTAAATATCTATTTACTCCTTTTTCTTGTTATTTTGAGTTTTGATTTTGCCTTTTTATTATTGAAAGTCTAAAATCCTTACGGTTATTAGTTGGAATAACCGTATGTCAATGTGACTAAGGTTAAGGATTACACAATCACCAAATAAAAATNCGGTGGTGAGTTGAGTTTTTTCGGAGCCTTTGTAGATTTCTTTTCTTTCAACCGAAGTGAACCAAGACTCACTAGACTCTAACTCAGAATTACAAGAGATCATCTTGAGTTAATTTTTGACACGAAATTCGACAAACATAAAACATGGACCTTTCAATTATATTTTCAGTCAATTTAAATGTGAACAGTTATCAGTGAGAGAAAGTTAGTTATCCTTCTTGTTTTTAAACTTTTATCTATCTTAAACTAAAAATTAGATTTTGACAAAATTTATATATTTAGAAAGCACTCTTCGTAACAAGACTAGACAACAATATTATTTCTTAAAATTTTTTGCAAATGTAAAATTATTTTTCTATATTATTTTTAGCAGCAGATTTTGACAAAATATACATATTTAGAAAGCATTCGTCGAGATCCTCACTTCTTCTCTTGATGTTACCTAGTTTTGGAGCACGCAAATTCGAATTTAGATACAATCTATATAAAAAAAAGTAGCTTTAAAAGTAGTTTTATGTTTATTTTTATAAAAATATACCAAAATTAATTTTTCATACTATTTTTAGTAACAAATTTTGATAAAAGTCACATATTTGAAAAGCACGCCGAGATCTTCAATTCTTCATTTGATGTTACTTGGTTTTGAAGCATGCAAATTCGAATTTGGATACAATTTAGATAAAAAAAACTAGTTAAAAATTTAGTTTTATGTTTTGCAAATTCAAATTCGCATTGTGTAAATGTTATTCTTCTATTTTTTTTAAAGAAAAAAATTATTGTTGATTGGTTGAGTGTAATAATGCACGCCAACTGTAACGGTCGTGGAGTAATGCTCATAAAGTGTGAAAGTCTAAATACTCTACGGTTTAGTTGGATTAACTATATGTCAATGTGACTAAAGTTAAGGATCACACAATCACCTAATATAAAATTACTAAGGTGATAAAGAATAAAACAATAATCTATAAACAAGAAGATTGACTTATTCGATTCTTAATTTACGGAATTAAAAACAAGAATTGAATATTTCAATCTTCCAACAAATAAGAAAATATGCTCAAGAGATTTTGTTTACGAGGAAACTCAAACTGGAAAAAACCCCGGGACCTAGTCTAGAAATAATCCACTAAAAGTTAATGAAAACTTACAAACATATTTACCACTCGATGGATACTAATTACGACTCCATCTACGCTCCAACAGCTATGGTATACAATTCTTCCACAAATTTACCTCTTAGTAGACCTTGATGTGTCTTTAACTTGAACTCCGCAAGTCTCGCACCTTGAACCAATACTCGACTCCTCGAGTATATCACCACGAGCTTGACACTCCAAGCTCAACCACCGAAAATCCACCGGAACATAAAAACAGAGTTTTTGATTTGAAATGGGAAGGATTTGAACCAAGTTCAACAAGCTTGGAAGCTAAAGGTTTGGAATTGAAACTCTCCAAGTACTTATTGAGGTAGGGGGCGAATGGTTGATTTGAACAATAGAGGATCAACCCCTATTTATAATGAAATATCTAGATTCAAACTAGAATAAACAAGTTTAAATAGTAGACATTATTATTGGAGATGAGAGGTCATTCTATTGAGCCTTTCATTCCACTCATGAATATTTTCCACGCACCAATAATCCCACTAAGACATACTTAAGTAGAAATGTGCAAAAAGGTTGAAAAAGAATCTCTTTACAACTCAAAAATCACCAAAAAGGATCGGTGATGGTTTTTGGTCATTTAGTTTCGAAACTAACAAGATTGTTTCAAAACCAAACTTCATCTGACATTAGTTGAAGTTTGGTTTCGAATCAAACTGTTTAGTTTCGAAACCAAACTTTATCTGTTAGTTTTGAAATCAACAAGCTTGATTTCGAAACTATCTTTTTCCTGCATTAAAATAACCATCAGTAAAGTTGGTTTTGAAACCAAATAGCCCAGATTCAGTTTTTTCAGTTAAAAACAATTTCAAGGCTATTAAAAGTGTGGGAAAATAATCTAATGATCTAACCACCTATGGTACTTAGTCTCTAAGTCTCTTACCATCATAGGATATCTTCCGGTGGTGAGTTGAGTTTTTCGGAGCCTTTGTAGATTTCTTTTCTTCAAACCGATTCGAACCAAGACTCTCTAGACTCTAACTCAAGTTACAAGAACTTTCTTGAGTTTATTTTTGACACGAAATTCAATAAATAAAACACATGAGAAAACTCATGGACCTTTCAAAGTGTAACACCCATGACATATCAATAGTCACATACACATCAGCAGAACTATCCACGACCAATAACCTCTGTCATTTGTTTATGACCACCAAACCTAATGTCTCCTTAACCCCCTCCCTCCTACAGTTGAGTCAATCTCGTACTCAAAACAGCCCGGAAGCAGTTGGTGATGTGCTAGTGCACATTGAATAGCTAAGGCCCAGATGCACCTAGTGATGTACAATTGCTCATTGCAAAGCTAAGGCCCGGAGATGCCTACTAATATACAAGTGCACATTGCAATAAGGCTTGGTGATGTGCAAGGTGCACATTGGTAGTGATGTGCAAGTGCACATTGCAAAGAGGCTTGGTGATGTTCAAGGTACGCATTAGTAGTGATGTGCAAGGCGTATATTGGAGTGGTAATATACATGTGCACGTTGGTGATTGGTGATACGTATTTCATGATGACCAAGGTGCCGTGCCCTCACAATGATGGCCTGGTGAAGGCGCCCTTGTGAGGGTAGCGTAGTAAAGGCGCCTCATCAAGGGTGCACATTAGCTTTTTTTTTTTATATTTTATGTATATAATTAACATCACCATGCTGACATAGAAAATTTGATGATGTGGCTATCATCGTGATGATGTGGCATGTAGTCATATATCACGTTGATGATATCAATATACCATTAACTATAAAGTGGATGTTATGGTTTAATAGAATACAAAAATACATAATACAAGTACTTTTTATATGGAAAAAAAGATAAAGAATTGAAAACGGGTTTCGAGGGGTACCCACGGATTTTAGCTGAAACCTATAGGAATCAGAACCACCTTCATATTTTCGGTACCAGTTCTGGATCCATTAAGAGCTGATTCGGAACGACCCGATTGACACCCCTACTCGTTAAGTTATGGGAGAGGTGCTTAACCGTTGAGGCAAATACCCATTTGCTATCACTTTAGACAATTGTACACTAAGCCTAGCCTGTTCTTTAATCTTTGTATCTTTGGCCCTGCTTAGTCATCGTGAATATTTGCAAATGCAAAAATTTACTATTTATCATGTGTTTGTAGATGATTGATTAATAAACACAAAAAAAATAAAAATCATTTAAACTACTTTTTTTCAAAGCAAGAATCTACCCTCGAGTCATCCTTGAAAAGTCCACCCCCACATTATCTTGAAACCATCATCATTTACTTGTTAGAACTTCTCATATCTATGGAGCCACTCTAGAAAATTTAATTCTCAACTTACTAAATGTGATAAAAGAGGTGCCTAACTTTAGAAATTAGATGAGTACTCTACGAAGAGCAACCGGGTCAACAAAAACGAAAAGAAAAATACCATATTAGAACTTGGTCATCAATACAGAGATATGCCTACACCATAATAGAATCTAAAACCCCATAACTAGGCTTCAATATTACCTAAATAATGATTAATGACAATAATGTTGCAAATGCGACTAACCCTTCTCAACCTCGAATGACTAAATTCCCAACATCGATGGAATCTCTATTATTACCACCAGATCAGCACTCAGCAAAGAAAAACGGAACCTGATTCATTTTTCTTTTCTTTCTCTTTATTTATTTATTTTTGCTCTCTCTGCCGTTTTTATATCTCAACAACAAAGTAGAAACCCTAGAAATTTTCAAAACCCTAAAAGAAAGCTGACTCAGCATTAGATAAGATAAGATAAACTCAAACACAAACACGTCAGATTTATAATTACAAAAACCTATTTTATTAGCTTACCAAAGCCAAAAGCCCCCCAATTAAATTTTACGGTTCATCTTCATCCCCTTATTTTCTGTGTTGTTTGTGGCACAGAAATTGAGATAAAGTGGGTAATCTTGTAATTAAATATAAGATACAGGGCATTTGGGTAAGAACCTCAGATTTTTTTTGGGGTACAAAGAACCTCATATTTCTTATTTGATCCGAGAATATACCTTCTGATATCCAAACGATATAATCGCGAGATTAAGTTACAACAAAATCATGCCAGGTGTAAAAATCGGTTTCGAATGTTGCCTCTAAATCTTGCCAGGTCAAGATTTAACTCATCTTAAAATTTTCTTATCCGTATAGCGATAAAATGGAGAGGTCCGCAAGAAATTGGATATATATTTAGTTATTATGATGGAATTGAATGACCGTCAAATAACAGGGGTGAAGGTGGGTGGGTCCCACACCACTCATGACAGCCAAGTCGCAAGCAACCTTCTCGCTCCCTCGCACATTCACCACTCAACCAGCGCAAACTTCGTCCCTTGTCCTTCAAGATAACGGAGACAAAAACTACAATTACCAAAATTACAAAAAAAAAAAAAAACAGTTTTACAATTAGTTAATTAGAAAAACAAAAAAATAGGCAAAAAAAAATAGAAAGTTTATATGTGTAAAAATAAAGTAAAAAAAGAATTCTGAAAAGAAGCAAAATGAATTTATGTTTCAGGAAAAATACATTAAAAAAATCTTAGTTTGAGAAAATTGCACTCAAGTCACTATTTTCAAACTAAATATAAAAACAACATCACATCTTATTTTATCCGAATAATACAATAAAAAATAGAAAAGTACATTAAACATAAGTCACTATTTTTAAACTAAGTATAAAAATAGCATCCTCCCTCAATTTTTACCCAAAATCTTTCAAAAATACCCTCTTAGTTTTCCTGTCTAAACTCTTTATCTAGACTGATCATTTCATCTAAAAACTAAAGGTATTTTAGGCAAAAATTATCGGAAGGTGCTATTTTTATATTTAATTTGAAAATGGTGATTTAGATGCGATTTTTTAAAACTATGATGTTTTTAATATTTTTTGTAAAAAAATAGCTTATTCGATTTAAAGATCTAATTATTTATTTTGTGAAATTTGTTTCATTAAATCTATGGAGTGATAGTTATTTGGATTGAACTAGTAAAAAAGTGAGCTGAAATATTCGCCACTTAACAAACTTAAAGGGTTATAGTAAGATTTAGTTGATAAGAAACCAAAATAAGCAATTAAAAATCTGTATTTTATGTACAATTTTTTTTAAAATGTACCAATTTCTTTTAAAAATTTTCAGTAAAATTATCAAAATTTATTGAAAATGAAAAATAGAAAAAAAATTATATTATCCACTTCAAAGGTTTGCACACCATTCAATGAACGGTTTAGGGTACGCAATATCCCGGAAAACAGAAAATAAAAAAACTATAAACAGAAGAGAAATTATAAGGTGATACTAGGGGTAGGGAAGTTAATGAGTAACTTTATAAAGAGTGTAGTGATCAGTTTTTATTCTTTACCTGATTCGGAGTCCGGTGGACCCTATTACGTACTTAAATCTAATTGGACCATCATAATCGCAACATGTTCAGTACTCCTAGCAACACCATATACATCCTCAGTAAAACATCTGAGAAATTAGAACGAAAAAGAGATTGGGAAAAGCTGATTCGGACACGAAATGCGTCTAAAATACGCTCTCTAGGGTTATCTCATGGGATCGAATGTGCCTTCTTCTCTTTCCAGTCTTTTAAAAATATTTTTATTTTCTCTCTCCTCCTCTTCTTTCTCTCTCTACGACTCTTCTTTAATTTCGTTTTGTATATAAGCAGAGCGAAGAACCTCAAAAAGAGAAAAACACAAGAAACACACATACCCTCATAACCGAGGACTTCCCACCGGTTCTTACCTCCTGTTTATATTTCCGGCCGTTTTCGGACGGGAAATCAGCCGTTTAGCGGTGAAGTTCCGGAGAAATCTCCACCATGGGAGCGACTATTCTCTCAGATCTATTCACGCAGATATTGATTCCTGTATGCTCCGTCATCGGAATCGTGTTCTCTCTTGTTCAATGGTATCTCGTATCTCAAGTTAAGCTTTCTCCTGAAAGACAGACTTCTTCAAACAACAACAGCAGTAAAAATGGTTATAATGATTCTCTGATCGAAGAGGAAGAAGGTCTTAACGATCATAATGTTGTTCTCAAATGTGCCGAGATACAGAATGCTATCTCTGAAGGTGAGTGTGTTTCTTTCAGATTTGGATCTCAAGGTTATTTTTCACGTTTCTCTCCTGAGTTTTGTTAGATCTGGTAGTATATTTATTTTTTATTTTTATTTTTATTCTGTTTGATTTGTAAGTAGATCTCGCTTTGTGAAACATTGATTTAAACTATTCTCCATGTGATCTCTCTGTCTGTAGCTCTTTGTTTGTAATCTCTGCTTCTTTTTGTTTTTCCTGAACCTTTTAACTGCGAAAAGGGAAAACTTTTAGGGTTTTTTTCATGAATATTAGGGTTTCGTTGAGGCTCACTACTTCCATCTGTCGGTGAACTGACTATTAGTTTATATTTGATATATTTCTGCAAGTAAATATGTTCGCATGTGAGATTTCCACTTTCTCTTTCATGTTTATAAAAATTATGAGAGAAGATTTGTAGTGAAGAAGAAGTTGGATCTGTTGAAAAAGCCTGACTCGCAGTATTGTTTAGATCCTGGAAATTTACGGTCTTCCTGAATTCTTGGTAAATTAATAGGTATTTGATGGGAATTTTGTGGTGGCTTCGATCTAAACCATTGGAGTGAGATTTTGTTCACCCCCGTAAAAGTTGGGTGAGCAAATCCTGACAGTATAACGCCAGATGGCTAGAATCTAGATGATTTGTGGGTTTTGCCCACCTACCACTACAAGTGGGTTAACAAAAGTGCCCCTCCCAAAATTGGTTGAGGAGGTGCTTCCCTCACCTTAGTATTCCATCTGTTTCCGTACTTTCTTAAATGTAAGAATTGTGTGGTTAGGATTGTTGTAAATGTGGTCCATGATGCCATATGCTGATACTGATTTTGATTTTAATTGGTTTATTCATTTCCAACGATGGTAGAGCTATGGCTGGTGGTTTTGTTCCCTCTCACTGTGTTTATATCTCATCTTTTTTATTTTTACATTCCAGATAATTCCAGTTTGTATAAAACTTTTAGTTGTCTTTAGGAACATGATATGCCTTTTATTTTTGGCTACTTTCATTCAGTATAGATTGAGATGCTGTCATAGGTTTTTTTTTCTGTATTAGCTGGTCTTGGGTGAGGTACCTCAATTTTTGAATGCTGGTCTTCTGATCAATATATTTTACATGATTCTTTTCTTCTAATTATACTGTGTCATTTGTTGATAACTGAAAACCAAGTTTTTTTTTTCCGGATCTTTAATTTTTTAATGCTGGTTTTCTGATCTATTTGTTTTACTTTGTTTCATACTAAGTTCTGCCCAGATCTCTAATGGGTGGCATGTATTTGTGTAACAGGGGCAACTTCTTTCCTTTTCACTGAATATCAGTATGTTGGTATTTTCATGGTTGCGTTTGCCATCCTTATTTTCCTCTTCCTCGGATCTGTGGAGGGCTTTAGTACTAAGAGCCAGCCCTGCACCTATAACGTACACAAGATGTGCAAGTCTGCTCTTGCCAATGCTATCTTCAGTACCGTATCATTTGTGCTTGGTGCTATCACCTCAGTTGTCTCTGGTTTCCTTGGAATGAAGATTGCGACATATGCTAATGCCAGGACAACCTTGGAGGCAAGGAAAGGTGTTGGAAAGGCTTTCATTACTGCATTCAGATCTGGTGCAGTCATGGGCTTTCTCCTTGCAGCCAATGGTCTTTTGGTGCTTTACATTACCATCAACCTCTTCAAGATTTACTATGGTGATGACTGGGAAGGACTTTTTGAGGCAATCACTGGTTATGGTCTTGGTGGATCTTCCATGGCCCTCTTTGGCAGAGTTGGTGGAGGTATCTACACAAAGGCTGCTGATGTTGGTGCTGATCTTGTAGGCAAGGTTGAAAGGAACATTCCTGAGGATGACCCAAGGAACCCAGCTGTAAGAAACATCAATTTTTTTCTTCTGGGATTTGCCTTTCTTGCATTTTTTTCCTGTTAGTTTTGTAGCTAAATATTTCATTTCTGTCATTCTCCCAGGTTATTGCTGATAATGTCGGTGATAATGTTGGCGATATTGCTGGGATGGGTTCTGATCTTTTTGGATCATATGCTGAGTCCTCGTGCGCTGCGCTTGTTGTTGCCTCTATCTCCTCTTTTGGTATCAACCATGAATTCACTGCAATGTGTTATCCTCTGCTTATCAGTTCCGTTGGTATCATAGTGTGTTTGATCACCACCCTCTTTGCAACTGATTTCTTTGAAATCAAGGCTGTCAAGGAAATTGAGCCTGCACTCAAGAATCAGCTTATTATCTCCACTGCTCTCATGACTGTTGGAATTGCACTTGTTAGTTGGATTGCCCTCCCATCATCATTCACAATCTTCAATTTTGGAGTCCAGAAGGTTGTGAAGAACTGGTAAGCTCTTCCAGAATTCTTATGTTTGTGACACTAAGAAATGTTTGGTTGGATATATTTTTAACATAGAGCATTGGCGATGATGATTTAGAGAGTATTGACAATGATTTATGGTTTTAGGGAATTGTTCTTCTGTGTTGCCATCGGTCTTTGGGCTGGATTGGTTATTGGGTTTGTGACAGAGTATTACACTAGCAATGCATACAGGTAACTTATCTTAGCAAACATTCCTTTTCTTCTTCCATACAATTGTGTATTGTTTTCTATGGAAATCCTAATTTTGTCATTTTATTTTGTAGCCCTGTGCAAGATGTTGCTGATTCCTGCAGAACTGGAGCTGCTACTAATGTTATCTTTGGCCTTGCTTTGGGATACAAGTCTGTTATTATTCCAATTTTTGCTATTGCCGTCAGTATCTTTGTTAGTTTCAGCCTTGCTGCCATGTACGGAATTGCAGTAGCTGCTCTTGGAATGCTCAGCACCATTGCTACTGGTTTGGCCATTGATGCATATGGTCCCATCAGTGACAATGCTGGAGGAATTGCTGAGATGGCTGGCATGAGTCACAGGATCCGAGAGAGAACAGATGCCTTGGATGCTGCTGGAAACACCACTGCTGCTATTGGAAAGGTATAACCACTTTCCTTTCAGTTCCCTAGTTAGAATTTTCCTCTGTTATACTTGTTTTGTTATGGATTACCATTATAATATTTGTTGTTGTATAGGGATTTGCCATCGGCTCAGCTGCTTTGGTGTCTTTGGCGCTGTTTGGTGCCTTTGTAAGCCGTGCAGCTATTTCTAGTGTGGATGTCCTCACCCCCAAAGTCTTCATCGGTTTGATTGTTGGTGCAATGCTTCCGTACTGGTTTTCAGCCATGACCATGAAGAGTGTAGGAAGTGCAGCATTGAAGATGGTTGAGGAAGTCCGCAGGCAATTCAACACCATCCCTGGTCTCATGGAGGGTCTTGCAAAGCCTGACTATGCTACCTGTGTCAAGATCTCCACGGATGCATCCATCAAGGAAATGATTCCACCTGGTGCCTTGGTCATGCTTACTCCACTCATTGTCGGAACCTTCTTTGGTGTTGAGACTCTATCTGGTGTACTCGCTGGTTCCCTAGTATCTGGTGTACAGGTAAAATATCTATACTATTTTAATTCAAACACTTCAAAGTTATAATGGACTCTCGTACATATTTTTGTTCAATATAACATTTAATGGTCTCATTTAATACAAGGAAAATGCTACTCACCCCAAAATAATCACTGATTTTCATTTAATATCACTCTTAATGGACATTATTTTATAGGAGGAAAACTGCTGCCACATTTGGAAAAAGCTAAGTTAGATGAATTTGTTGGATTGAGTAGCATTACTTGTAAATCAATTATTTTGTTAATAATTGATTTATGAAGATGCTATCTTTTCTTTGTATTATGATTGACATGGAGTTTCAGGTGTGCATCTTTGGTCGTTACAAGTAGTGCAAAATATCATGTTATCATGCAGATCAGATTTATCTTCTTTCGAAATTAACGATTGCGCTGCCATATTTCACAGATTGCAATCTCTGCATCCAACACCGGTGGTGCATGGGATAATGCCAAGAAGTATATTGAGGTATAACACTTGTTCCCCATATTCTACAGATATCTTTAATATTGATCCTCTCTAATGTTTTGCCATAGTAATTTTGTGTTTTACCTTACTACGCGGAGTGCTGTTTGTGACCAGGCTGGTGCTTCGGAGCACGCAAGGTCCCTTGGCCCTAAAGGATCAGATCCACACAAGGCAGCTGTGATTGGTGACACCATTGGAGATCCTCTCAAGGACACGTCAGGCCCATCACTCAATATCCTCATAAAGCTCATGGCAGTGGAGTCTCTTGTGTTTGCTCCTTTCTTCGCCAAACACGGTGGGCTGCTCTTCAAGCTTTTCTAGATGGGGATGAGAAATGGTTTGAGGGGGGGATGATGACTTGGGGAACATGAATCTCATTTTTCTTTTCCTCAATCAGATAGTAAGTAGTCTCTGCCCACTCAAATTTCTCTACACAGCTAAACTCACTTCTAAGATTCCCCCTCCCTGTGGCTATTTCCTTTTCTATATTTGTCTTTTGGGGGTTGGTTGTGCCCTAATTGGATGGTGGTGGTGGTGGTGGTAGTGATGATTATGATGATGATGATGATGAAGAAGAGGAGTCGGTCATATTCTTAATTCATAGGAGCGTAAGTAGTAGTGGTGGTTTTGAGTCTCCTTTTGCGCAACTCAAAAGATTGGTTTCTATTTTTGAAAAAAGGAGAACATTTTGGGAAGACTTGTTTGTTTGCCTTTTTTTTATCTTCTCTCTTTCATGTTCTCTTGCTGTTTGTTTCTCTTTTTTTGTTTTTACCCCTTTTGATGTTAGTGGGTCCGATACATGTAGAAGAAAAAGCGATAAAGTTGTTTTTATAATTGGGTTGTTATCTATCAAATCTATCAAATATCGGGAGAGGAGTCGATGAGTTTCTTAAAAAAGCTTGAATCTCATTTATTAGGCTGTGTTGAAATTATACTGGGGATCTGCTGTTCTTTCTTTTCTTGTTTTGAGGATGGCCTAAAAATATTAAATCATATTACCACATTGAGTTCTGTCAAAGTTCGTTGGAAATCATTTTAGAAGCAGTAAACATGCCTCTACACTTGGTACTTTTTTGTGGATTTGTGTTTTGATCGCTTATTGATGCAAGTAGAAGACTAATGCCAAACAAGGGATTGTAAGAAGGGATTTTGTGGGGACCGAGATTTGTTTGCAAAGTATACCATGATTTTTGGTCTCCACAAAATCCCTCCCCTTCCCAAACAGACTATAAACTAATTAAGCTGCTTTTGTTCAAATGCACCTCCCTTCTCATGCCAATAGGTGTATTCCAAAATCACTAGGGGCGTGGGTGAAACGATTTTTTTAAGACTTGTGATATCCCCATCCTCGTTTAGTTTGACCGAAATTTAAGATTGCTGTTATTGGGGCTCTTTGGGTAGAATGAGGGGCATGCTCCGTTAGAGGGCACCTCTAAATTTTACAAATTGGTTAGGGGGCATGGTCAGTTTTTTTGACAGAAACCTGGCGAATTTATTGAAACTTTTTTAGGACAGTCTATCGATTTGGTTAGCATTTTTCGATTTATTCCTGTTGTTTTTCAACTGATCAGTTGGGTTTGTGAGGAACAGTAGCAATTTTTGAATTCGAGAGATTTCTGTCGAAAATATTAATTAAATTCGAGAGATTCCTGTCGAAAAAGTTCTTCGTTTTGAACATGATTTGATCGAATTTCAGTTCGCTTGGTTTTTTTCGAGTTTCGTTTTACAGAAAAAACAAAAACAAAAAAGGGATATTATAAAGTTATATTACCTCGAATGTTGTTGATTTGGAGCCTTTAATCGGATTTGAAGACCCAATACCCTCATCACAGTTATTTTTTGATGTTTGTTCCTCCATTAATGGAGTTTCTTTGACAACTTCATCCTCTTCCATGTTTTTGACATATGTTTGTTCAAATAACGAGCTTACATCCGCAAAAACTTTTTCTATCATTGGTTGTCGAATAGTTGAGTCGTTATTACTGTTGGGTGGAGTTCATGAATGTGGGAATCTTCAAGGTGGAAAAGGTGAAGGTGAAGATACTCAAAATGAAAACCAAGTTTTATTAGGGTTTAGTTGTCTTTTGTGAGGGGAGTCCCCCCTAGGAAAACCACAAAATGAGGGAAGGTATAAACTTGGGCTTGAAGGCCTAAATTTTGAGCATGCCCCCCAACCAAAAGGGGAGCCTCAATAACATCACTCAATTTAAAGATCTTTGGGCATCCTCCCTTGGGATGGCAATTTATCTGGGTTTCTGGTCTGACCCAATCTTAATGGGATGGCAATGATTTTAAAAAAGAGGTAGCTATTGACATCTAAAAATGGGATAAGAGCAACTCAGTGATAAGGGCTACTTTATTTGGATAAAGGCATACAAAAAAATTATTGGGGCTATCATTGGTTTGTCAAAACCTATTGGGGTCAAAACCCATTGGCCAAATCTAAAACTTAACCCAAAACTCTCAAAACTATTCTGTCTAAACACTTTTAAATCTAAAACTCAACCCAAAACTTAAAATCCATTGACCTACTAAATCAAGTTTTTTGGTTAATTTTTGTTTACATTTTTGGAGTTTTCATTTTTTTAAAGTTAAAATCATGTTGAATCTATGTTTTTTATGGTTATGGAAAGTTTGAACTTAGGTTTTTTTTTAAAAATCTGGGGCGATGATATGTTCACACTGTAAAGTGTGAACATTTTCTATTGTTCACACCCTTTTATGCGAACATTCTGAATTGTTTACACCCTTATATGCGAACTTTTTGAATTGCTCACACCTTTCTATGCGAACTTTTTGAAATTGTTCACACGGTTAAGAGCGAATATGTCGCGAATCAGAGTTTTATTTTATTCAATCGGGAACTAAAAAAAACTTGAAAAAAAGTTCAAAGATTAATCCAATTACTGGGAAATGATCTATTTGAGCTTCTTTAAGAGGAGTGGAATCAATACCCTCTCCAAAAAGTATTTTCTGAGCAGGTTTACCTCGAAGAACTCATCATCTTCCATGCCCACGACTTCCGATGACCGAAAAATGATGTTCGACGAGAGAAAGAGAGCTGAACAAAAATTCAACTTTTCCTTTAGAGGTGGTTAGGGTTTCAAAGTGAGGAACATAAGGTCAAACAATTATTTGTTTAATGAGTTTGATCAAATTTAATAGCCCTTATCTATTTCTTATTTTGATAGTTGCCTTTATCCCATTTTTAGATGTCTATAGCATCCTCTTTTAAAAATGAGTCTTTTACATTATGAACCCAAAAATTATAATTTTATTACATTTACTACCCTGAACTTAACTAAACTCTTCAAAAACCTTGTTTTTTAACTTCTTTACAAAAACTACCCTAAATTTTTAAAATTTGACCGGTTTCTATTGTTTCTTCTTGGTTTCTTTTTGATAAAACATACATCTTCCCCAACCTGCTCTTCTTTATTCGTATCCCACGAGATCCAACTGTAGATCGAAGCATTGTTGATCTTTTCCAAACTTGATTCCACAAATTTTTGAGAAACCTAAAAAATTCCTCTCCTTTATTGGTCTGCAACCGAGATCATTGAAAAACACCAATCCGAAATTTCAGGCTTCCACATGGATATATACATGTTCAAACTTCAGAACCACCATCTATATTGTTATTAAAAAAACTCTAAATTAATGATTTTAATATGCTAAATTTTTAGTTATTTGTTAGCTTTTCAAGGTTCTACAAATGTGAGGAGTACGTGTATTGAAGGGTTCTGAAATTTTATTATTTTGTAATTGTTTGATTAATTTGTATTCTGAAGAAATAGGAAGTAGTGAGATGCAAATGGCTCAGTAAAACCGACTAGTGGTGGGAATTTTTTATTTAGAAATTATTTGGTTTCCCCATTATCGTTTTGTCTAGCTTTTGCAAGTTCACTTCGAGAATCATATCCAAATTACGTTTACCTGGATCGATTGTGATTTCGTACAAAGAAAGAGATTGGTACCTGTGATGTGATACGAACAGATAAGAGCAGGTTGGGGAAGATGTACGTTTGATCAAAGAGAAGCTAAGACGAAACAACAGAACCCTAGGAACCAGGAATGTATGTTAAGGGGGGCTAAGAACCAGGAATGTATGTTAAGGGAGACTAGAACGAAGCTTTATTAGCAATCACCCGTTTTATTCACGTTTAGTCCGCAAACTTTACATTTTTTTTTAAAAATATATATCCATATTAACTCTTATCTTTTTTTTTTTTTTGAAGAAAAACTCTTATCTTTTTCAATATGCATTAGACTAATTAAATAAGTATATTGGATTATTCATGATGAAAATGAAATAGTTTTGTTCATTTTCAGACCAACTATTGATGGGGTTAGTAGTTTTAGAATGAACTAATTTTTAGTAATGATGAATTTCATGGTGATGATTTATAGGGTCAACATGGTGATGATCTAAGGACTATTTTTTAAGAGGATGTTTTACTCACTACGTAGATCACCATATCGAAAAATCAATCCTTTGTAAAAGTTTAACCCCATAAAAATTTTATTAAAAATTAATTTTTTAGAAACGTTTAAAATTTGTAAATTTTTCTAGGGATGATTTTCAAATACTATGATCTACATAGTGTAGTGAACATTCTAAAAAACTCTTGATTCCTCTCCACTGCTTAATAAAAAGTAGAGTCTTTTAGGGTTAATTCCCGTTTTTTTTAGTAATTAGGGGTTGGTCCCCGTTTTTTTGAAACGACGGATTTGAATCCCATTTTGGATGAAAAACGTTAACTCCCCGTTAAGTGGTGCATGATCATATAACATGTGTGTTTTAGGATATTTTTACCCTCACGTTCTTACCATGTGAGTTATCATCAAAGTTTTATTTTTTCTCCAAATACACTCTATTTGATCTGGATGGCTAAGGTTTTGGAAAAAAATCGACTTTCTGTGATTGATGGTGGTTGGTTTACGTCCAATCAACTCCACCAACCCCTAGTTTCTTCCTTTCATTCTTGTTCGGTGATGGTGATCGCTGGTGTGGACGAGATTAGGGTTCGATTTTTGAGAGTTTTTTTAATTCGAAGTGGACTAACTCTTTCAAGGAGAAGCTTTAGTTGATCAACCTTTAAGAATCGTCGTTTGTTGCTGTGAAGTTGAGGATCGAAGATGGTGGCATAGGAAGATCCACCTCTTCCATAAGTAATCGCTGCCATTCTTGAACAATTTTTTGGGTTTTATTTTGGTTGAATATGCATGTTTAGGGTTTAAGGATCATTATGTACAGTTGAAATTTCCAGCCATTTGGTGAGTATATTGTGTTAGATTAGTGTAAACTTATAGTGGTTACCACTATTTGGCTTCTAATTGGGTTTAGGGTTTCAGATTGCATATAATAGCATAGTTAGATTTAAGTCCCTACTATAAATAGGGATATTAGACTTAAATCCCTTTATTCGCCATTGATGACGAAACGAAGCTGATTTGTGAAACTAAGGGTATCTTTGTACAAAAATTCAAAATTTCATTTCTTACCTTGCTGCATATTGATGAATCAACACTTCCACCCATTATCAACCACTTCGATCACCGTATGAACAAAATCAAATGAAACCCTAATCTAATTGAAAAAGGAAGGGAACAAAATACTTTTTTAGACACTACAATAAAATCTAGATCTCTCTATTTGTACTGGCAAGCTTTAGATGGAGAAGAAGTTGGTGATTTCAGCCCTTTTTATACAAACCCTAAAGGGTTTGGTGGAAGAAGAATATGATCGTCAGGCAAACAGTCTTATTTTTGGTTCGTATTGAACTTTGGATCAATTGGTCTAAATTTAGGACAGGTGTACACATCATTTTTTGTTGTTTTGGGAAAACAACAAAAAATGTTAATAAGTCCCTCACGTGACAAGAACGTGAGGGTAAATATATCATAAAGTGCATGTGCGATATGAGCGTGCACTACTTAACAAAATCTCAATGTTTTCCATCCAAAATGGGACTCAAATCAACTGTTTGAAAAAAACGGGGACCAACCCCTAGTTACATTATTGAATAGGGACCACATACTCAAATTCCCTAAAAAGTATGTTAGAATAGTGTTACAATAAGATATGTTGCAATAATCCTACTCTTAAATTGTAACATCCTGTCACGCCCCGCTCACACGTGTGCCAATATTGTCCCTGCTTTAGCCACCCCCCCGGGGTACAGGGTTTTGTTCTTAGGTGAGCCCAGAGAGCTCACCTAAAAGGCCTCGACAC
>MVGT01001038.1:67929-147551 GCA_002174775.1 Macleaya cordata | reverse complement strand
GGGAAACTCTGGCGAAAATTTCGTTGGGCCCAGCCATATTTAGAGGTGATTAAAGTTCTGACGAACTAGATTAGCTTAACTCTGATGTAGGTTCATAAAACCTAGTTTAGGTTTATTTAGTACTCATTAGTCACCTCGTGTAGTAAGCTTAACGCCTCGAGATGCGACTCAATTTCTTAGAGATTTTGAGTTTTCGAGATTGGGGCGTTACAGATCCCGGACCTTGGGTCTACTTACACCTCACCTGGGCGTAAATATCCAAAGCCAGAACGTTAATAAAATGGGTTTTGAAAATACTTTCAGGTCCAACTCTATTGGGCTTGGTCAGCTCAGGCCCAACTAAACTGGGTTTGGGTCTTAGCCAGCTAAGTCAAACTGGGCCCACATATAATTTAGGGTTTTTAAAACGAATTTTAACTCGATTGGGCCCGACTATAGGCCCATGCAAGTTAATGGGTATGTCTAGGGTTCTAGGGTCCACATGCCTTAAGCCTTTTTATTTTATAAAACATGCCAGCAGTGCCTCTGTAATTTTGCTGAACGCCACACGATATAATAAGTATTCAAACGAGTAACCTTTTTGAGATTTTGTTAAAAAATGTATCTACATTCTTACAATATTTTTAAAATAATTTTTAGACAAAAAATATATATAAAATAATACTTTGATTAGACCTCGTGCAACAGTTAGGTCCTGCATGTCGTGCACTTAAAAATTTATAGTTTGCATTCTGTGTATCAGAATCAGGTTCCATCAGAACCCTCTGAAATTGGACTCAAAGCGGCACATCTTTTATGTTTGGCCAAAGTCTAATTCCTTGGGAATTCATCCAGAATCCAGACACAACCTAGCACCAGTGAAATCGATGTAACCTTACAATACATATACATCAGATTTAAAAATATAAAAACGAGATTTATCCTGCTCCTAAAATCATGAAATTTTTACTGCTTCTTCTCCTGGATATCATGAATCTAGGTATACAACCAAAATTAAAAACTAATAACAGAAATAGAAGATATGTTCAAAATACTAACTGCTGGTCAAGAAATCTGGCCTACTGTCTAAAAACTGAAATAGTCTCAAGTCAACATAAAAACGTCCCATCTTGTCCAAAACGTTTTTTTTGAACACTCTAAAAGCATTATTAATTTCTTGCCTTGCCATCCCCATTACCATGTCCATTAGAAATATAAACTGAGGTAGAGATAGTAATCCTTAGCGAAGAAGGTTCTTGCCATAAACTATTCACGCGAGTCGCCAATCTTCTCCTACTTTAATCTGTGGAGGGATTTAACGTAGGGTGAGCTTTTGCTCAGTAGGATTCAACATAAAACATTTAATTAAAAAGAAACTCAGATCTAGCATCAAATACTTATACAAGCCAAACTCCACAGAAATATGCATATGACATGCTTTATAGGCCTGTCAATTGGGCTAAGTGAGCCGGGATTAGGGGTGTTCAAGCTCAGCCCGAAATATATTTGACATTCTCAAGCCTAAGCTCGACCCAAAGTAAAATTAAATATCATTGACCAAACTCTGCCCAAATAAAATTTCGGGCTTCGGGCCGAATTCGGGCTTGCTCAAAAAATATATACGCTATAGCATGGAGGTCCAAAAACCTAAAAATAATTAAGAGTTCAAAAATTAAGATTCCTATTTTTAATAATATTTGAGATACTCAACATTGAAATTCTTGAAGAAAATAAATCAAAGAAGTTTAGGGTTTCAAATGGTTAGGGTATGAGGTTTAGTTGTTTAAAATAGTATAAATAGTTATCTCATTTATTCTAGAGTCAACCATTTACTTTAATTGAGTAATATGTTGTTTAGTTTTAAGAAAGATAATAAATAATATGTTGTGTTTCAAAATAAAAAGATTGAATAGTGTTGAGTTTCAAGTAAAAGAATAACTAATTTGATGGTTTCAAAAAAGAATAAGAATAAATGATGTATGGGATTTAAAAATTATAATTATATGTTAATTAATATTCGGATCGAGCCTAAATTGGGCTGAGCTCTATAATGCCCAAGCTCGGCCCGAACTTGAATTCGGGCTTTATTTTTTGTTCAGACTCGGCCCGGCTCGTTCTCAAATAAGGCTCGACCTAAAAATTATCAGACCGAATGAGCGGGCTTCGGGCCAGCCCAACCCAATTGACAGGCCTAATGCTTTACTGGTAATTTTTACACGTTTTTCTCCATCATACCTTGTACGATCTTCTGCAGGAATCCCTCACCTTGGAGGACATGATTTGGAATTACCCATCAAACCATGCAACGCTCTAATGAGCATACTCATCACTTAGTTGATTACTTTCTTTGTTTAATGCATCATAAATAATATTTAATATTCATAAAATTCAACTTCACCATAAAGATCGTTTAACGCATCATGAATAATATTTAATATTCATGGAATAAAAACAATATTCATACCATGGAAGAAAAGATAATGGAATAAAATTTAGAATAAACCATATTTATGAATACCCTCGTTGAACCCTACCTTTACCGGTGAAGATGGTGATCAACCAATGCTCCCAAGCCTTTCTCCCATTGATTTCCTTTCTAGCTTTGATCAAGAAGAAAGCCACCAAAACTCCCCTTAGAGCTGGAAGATCCTCTCTCTTTTCTCTTTTCTTCTCTTTTTTTTTTAAAAACAAAACCCAATAATGGGAGAGAATGGGGGACGACTAGGTTATAGTCGATCCTCCCATCTCCTAGATTTTCTACATTGAAAAAGTATTCCTATAAATCTAAATTTTCTCCTCTTAAACAAATTTTTGTTTTTCTTTATTAATGAGCAAATATCTCATTGTATACTTACCAAAATGCCCCAAAAACCCTAGAATTTTACTACTTAGGGTCCCTACCAACCTTAGAGGCAATTTGGACTTAAGAAATTATCTTTTTAATGAGTTTTGGGCTTCCAAAAATTGGTGTAATTAATTAGTATGAAAATTTTAAAATAAAAACTCTCCAAGTTAATTAGTTATTCTAAATACTAAATTAAATGAGATTTTAGATATTTTAGGAAGTTGAAACTAAAACCTCCCTAGTGTGGATCGATCTTACCCTTGGGTGACATCCACACCATTGAATCATATCATCCAATGGTGTGGGAATAACTTATTTCCAAAGTAAAAATATTTTGTTTCTCTCTATCTCTTTCTATTTATTTTTTTCCTTCCAAAACTCTAAGATTCTCTCTAAAACTTATTTCCTAAAATATCTCCTTCCAAACTAACCTAGAATAATCCCCAAGACTTAGTATTTTCTTCCTCTAGGTACACACGTTTTCTACCTTAGATGGAACCGAGACTTACTAGACTCTAACTCAAGTTACATTGACCATCTTGAGTTTACCTTTGACACGAAATTCGACAAACATAAAACATGGACCTTTCATAAATAATATCAAAATTTTAAATAGAATTACTTTAAAAAAAAAATTAAATAGAATTGTTTCTGTTTTTTAAATTTTATCACTGGTGCCAACCAATGGGTTACGCCTACTTATACAAGTGCCAAACTGTTAAGACAAAAAAGAAAGTGGGTGCAACCATGTAACTAAAGACCAAAGTCACAGGTAATACTAAATTTGAGTTAAAATAGATGATGTAAAATTAAATTAGGTTAATAAAAGGGACTAATAATTAATTCTCTTTATAATGTACAAGCGTTGTGCACATGCATTGCACGTGTTTCTCACACTGGATTTATTCCTTATACTTATTTTGTGATAAACTATTAATGCAATTAATTATAAAAATAATTTCAAAAAAATACCAAAAAATGCAAATATCCATTGCACGTTAGTGTGAGAAATGTGAAAATTGAGTAGGTAGTTACGGAGAGATTTTAGGTATAGTTGAGGGAGAGAGAAAGTGAGAGAAAATCATGGAAGAGATTTAATTTCCTTTCCAAAAGTGAAACAGTTATGTTTTGGTGAGTACAAAATTACCAATTTATCCTTTTTTAGGGGCAAAAGATGACCATTATACTCTTTCAAAGTGACGTTAAACTTTAACAAAAAATATTTTTTTTAAGGACACCAAAAGTAAAAAGCCCTAAAAAATTCCATTCTCTTAACTAATAGTATAGATAATAAGATGGGAAGGAGGGCTCCACCATCTCCACGTGATTCACTGGTTCTAGCCGTCCAGTACGAGCTAGCGCTATAACCCCAAAGTAGATATTTTAAAGGAGAATTACTGTGTAGCTCAGTTGTTCTTCAAATTTTACCCCGAGCTGAAGCCCCCCTAAGCCCGTTACTGGTTCCGTCCCTGCCTAGGTTACTGGTCGTGTGATTGAGGGTAAAAGGAGAATTTTAAAATCTAAGGTAGTTCTTATAACCAAGTTAGAAAAAAAGGTTTGTGAGGAGTTTAATGAAGTTCAAGGTACTACATGTAGTAAAATTACAACTTTAGGGTCCATTGGGTAAAAGACTCTTTAAAAATTAGATGGGATTTAGGCCTCTAAGAAGTTCTTAAATGATGTGTGATAAAATCTACTCAAATAAAAGTAATTTGGGTCTTAACTCATATTGTTAGCTAATTTTAAAAGGAATCTTGCAGGGAAAAAAAAGACGTGAAAGACAAACTTTTTTTTTTGTGTGTAAGCACAGTCCTCGAAGTGGATAGAGATCATCACCATCATCATTATGACGGATCGGCTTCCTCCACCCCATTGACCGATCAACTACTAAGGCCAATATGCTCCCACCTTTTCACATACTTGAGCTTTCATTCCCATAACCTCTCATTTGAAACACCATGCATGCAACTCATGTGTATTGATTGGACCCTCATTGATCAACGGGAATTAGTACACCAAGTAAATTTCTAATACTAGAGGACTCGCTTAGGATGAGAACAAAAAAAAAAAAAAAAAAAAGGAGAAGAGAAGAAACCCCAACTGAAGGAAAATTCGTATTAAAAAATTAGTGGTATTTTTGAAAGCCCAAAACTCATCCAAATATAGTTTTATAACTCTAAATTGCCCCTAAGGGTAGTAGGTACCCCAAGGAACAAAAATTTAGGATTTTTGGGGGTATATATGTAGTTATAAGGGTTGGATAAAGATTCCTAAAATCATGACATATATATGTTAACTCATCAATATGTATAGCTTAGTGGTTACATAGTGGACAACCACATGTTCATAATACTTCCCCTTAAATGTCCACTATTCTAAGATAGTTGCCTCATTAAAAATTTATCAGAAAAACCTAGAAGGACAAAAAACTTAGCGAAGAAAAAGAGTACAACATAGAGAAACTTAAAATAGTGTTGGACTCGCATAAACTGCCTTGTTAAAAACTTTGACAAGGAGAACCTAGAGGGACAAAACCTTGAAAGAGAAAAAAGAGTACAATGCAATAAAGTCCAATAAGATCAAATGCTCGCACTTGTATGATGATGTATGTAATACCCCGGATCCTGGGATCCACGGCCCAACCCATTACTTGGACTGAAATCGTGTCTTAAGACCCGAAAAGTTAGGGGTGAAAAAAAAGTAATGAACTAAATGACTCCATTCTTGGATTCAATTTGTTTCTAATTTAAAAAGAGTACTTTCATAAGATTTACTTTTAATGGATCATATAAGAAAACCATCTTACTATGTAACCTAAATGATTCACCAATTTTAAAACATACTTAAAGAAACAAGTTTTCAAAACAAGAATGTTGTCTATTCCTACGTCAGTCTCGGAAACTGTTCATATCTTTTTAACCAAAATTCTAAATTCAATAAAATCAGTTCCATTTGAAAATAGACAAATGGGGCTAAAATTATTATGTTCTGTCTTAAAAACTAATTCTTTGCAGTTTTGTAATGAAAACGGGTCAGACACAAATCATTTATAGAAACTCTATTTTTCCAGAACAATAGATCCGACTTTAGGTCATTTAAAAGTCTAGTTCTTGATTTCAGAATCACATAAAAATTTAATGATAAGGATATCAAAGTATTAACAATAGTGTTTTGAAAATTGGACTGGACCGGCCGGTTAATCGGTGAACCGGCAACCCAGAGTTAAATCTGGGTTGGGTTGACACCGCGGTCTATTTCTTATGAACCTGAAGACCTGGCTGGTTTAACCACGTGCCAACCCCGTCTGGGTTGAATGACAATAATTTCTTTTTTTTTTTTTACAAAACTAACTTCTGGAGGTTCGAACACGTGACCTGTCATGTATAAGCTTAAATCTCCCACCAAATGAGCTATTTGTTGCTAGCTGTTAAAACTATGTTTTCTTAACAATTTAACAATGTGTTACAATATAAAGGAATATTTGAAAAATTAAAGCATAACTATAAAGAATTGATCTTGCAACCTAGAAGTATCTATCAAATAACTGTACCATCAATACCATTCTACCCATTTTGTAATCTTATTTTTATAATTCTCTAACTACGACAACAAATCTTTAACTAAATTGACCCACTGGTCGACCCACTAGTTAAACCAAATTGACCGAACCTAATGCCTTGTTCGGATTGATCTTCGGTCCGATTTTTAAAACATTGACTGAGAACTTAAATAAAAAAGCGGAACACCATTTGAATATCTAAAACTCAAGATATAGATTAATCATGAATCATAGTTAAACTTAACATAATTTCTCTACTACCAAACCAACATCAAATCAATCAACCAATTGTCAATAAACTCAAGTAAATAAAAATAATAAACAAGCAAAGAAACTTAAAACAATAATCATCAAATCCCCAACCCTATATTTTTGTATAATTAATCTCCTCTTAAAGATCTCGTCAAACATAAGTACTTCACCACATGTAGCTACTTTCTTCTCGAAGTCTATGTTCTACTCATCGGCTCTACTTTGTATCTATGGAAATTAATAACGGGGTGAGCTACACTCAGTAGGTACAACCAAAAATACCAAGTTAAGGTTGAATAACACCAATTTTGTTGAAAACTACAAGCCTTGCCCAATGATCCATATGAATGCATGCTTAATCAAAAACATTTTTCACCACTTTTAAAGCACCACTTTTTATAACACTTTTGGTATGAAAATGTCAACAAAACTTCTCTTTACAAAACTCAAAATAACCCCTTTAGGTTTCGGCCTCAAAAGATGGGTTTTTGATGTATAAACTCAAAATTTGGTGTTAGCCACACTTTTTGACAGATTCGTTACAAAAAAAGAAAACTTATCTTGTTTTCAAAACAAATACTTTCAGCAACGTTTTTGAATAGAAAAATGTTGCAGAAACATATACAAATCATCACCAAACAGTATGCTATGTTATTAAAACATAAACGATGCCTAAAAATAAGTAGAAAAGAATTTGTAACAGTAAATAATAATTACTTACGATACTATACCGTTACCTTCTATAATTTTCTTTCCACTTACTCATAACTTTCATTGGGGTGGTCACTAAGACAACTGACGATTAATTTATATTTTTGTCATTTAGACTAGGTCACAGAGATATGGTTTATTTACTTAAACCTTTTCTCATTCTCAGTTTATTTATTCAGACCTTCAACTTCTCATGATTTCAATACCCTTTGAAATAATATATATAAGAACTAGTACAAAAAACCATGATTTGGAATATTAAACGAAAGAAGATAACTTAAAAATAGGTTTTCCAATAGTTATTTTTTCTACTTTTTTCGCAAAGATCCACAAGGCTTTCGTATAGATTTCCTTTATCGCCTAGGTTTATGAGTTTTGGGTTTTCTTCTTTTCATTTTTAATTTATTTATTTAAAGATGGAACTAGAATGTAGTGTGGGAAGGGGAGATCGACCTAGGGGGTATTTATAGGGTCGACCCCCTTCTCCACCTCCTTTAGGTAATCCAAATCTTAAAAGGATTTTCCTTTTTCCAAAACTCCTAAATTTCTCTAACTTTATTTCATATTTCAATTTTATTTTTTAGTGACAAAAACAGATGGAAGAGAAAGAGAGATGGGTTCGGCCTCCTCTTTGGGTCGATCCACACTCATTCTCAATCTCTCTCCTAATCCATATCAATTACTAAAAACTCTCATTTTTATTACTATTTGTTAGAACACGTCTTCATACGTGTATGGGATTTGGGTCCCACTGCCATAAACCAATCTAGGTTATAGGAGGAGTTCTACTCCTTGACTAATTTCTATTAGATAGGAAACTTGTTAGGCAAGTTACTTGAGGAATGAAGAGGCTATATATATGAGTGCTATGTTACCCTAAATATTACATCAATAAAATCAGCTCTCTTCTTCTCTTTACTTTCTCTTGATTCTGAGTTTGGCTTAACACGATATCAACACGCCTAGCTCCAAACTTGAAAGCGATTCAGGTATCTCTAACCCTATCTTTCAAATTCACGTGAGATTTATCATGAGTACTGTTAATGAACCATGGAATCCTTTTGTTTTACTATTCATCGTTTTTAATCTTGGTCTCCGCGAGTCTGGTTTTATCATGAGTTTTGAATCCAACCTTCAAAATAGTTGAATCTGTCACTTTAGTAATGTATTTTAGATTTGAATAGAACCAATATTGTGGAGAAAACTTGTTGAGTTTTAAAATTATACCACACCAGTACTTAATTTGATTATCTACTTAAAATCTAATATTTCTTGTCCGTTAAGAAATAGATCACGTGAATATTTGGGTTATAATTCATGTAACTAGGCTTCCATATCTTTTTTTTGAGGAGATAACTAGGCTTCCATATCAAAGCCAAATTAATCATGGAGATGATCCCAGCTGCAATTATTTGGTGTGTATGAAAAGAACGGAATGCTCGTATTTTTGAAAATATGGAAGAAACTCTGCAGAAGATCCTCTGCACAATCAAAATTTAAGCTTTTAGATGGGTATCGCAGGAGGATACCTTCAAGGGTTGTAATCTTGATTTGGTGATAGGGAGATGGAGACATCTTATTTTTGAACCTCCTTGAGGTCTTTGTCTTATGCTAGGTTGTCTCGCGATCCATTTTGTCTGTGTATTGGATTTGCGCTGTATATACTGTTGTATACTCTCTTTTTCTTTTCTAATAGATTTTGTTTGTTTTGCCGATCAAAAAAAATTCATGTAACTAGTTTTTAGAGTTGATCATGTTGTTACTGTCTTACGGTTTTACCGACTCATGAAGTTAAACGATGTTTCTTTTTGAGGGTTCAACGAGGGTTTTACAGATCAACAGAAGAGATGTTAACAGTTTCAACGATGGGTTTTTATGATGCTTAAAAAAAAAAAAAANATCTTGTTTCTATTAAAGTTGATGAAGAAAACTATATTCAATGGAAGCGTTAACTTCTTCCTAATCTATGTGCCAATGATCTATACTGTTTTATAGATCTTACTGTTATTCCTCCTTCTCCCTTTATTCTTGATGCTGCTACCAATGAAAATATCCCTAATTCAGCGTATCTTAACTGGAATCGTGTTGATCAATCTCTTCAAAGTTGGCTTCAAGCCTCTCTTTCTCAACCTGTCTTTGCTGATCTTCCTGATTTCTTAAGTTCACGTGATCTTTGGCAATATTTAACTGCTACGTATGCTGCTCCAACTTCTTCTCGTGCCATCCAACTACGTCATCAACTTCAAACGATCAACAAAGAAAATCTCTCTGTTGCCGCTTATCTTGCGAAAATTACCTCTATCAAAGATTCTCTTAAATCGTCTTCTTCTCCTGCAACTGATATTGAACTTGTTCTCAGCACTCTTCGCGGTTTAGGGCTTGAATATCAACCATTTTCTACTGCTATTGAAGCCCGTGAGCGCCTTCCTTCCTTTGCTGAACTCAAACCATTACTGCTTAATTATGAGATCCGCCTCACCCAGTACCATCAACCTACTGCTGATCCTAATTCTCCTTCAGCGTTTTTTGGTTGCCATCAATCTTCGTCCTCCTCTGCTCCTGCTACTTATTCTTCTGGTTCTCCATCATCTGCTCCTAACCGTTCCTCCTTTTCATCTGGTCGTGGTGGTCGATGGCGTGGGGGCTCCTTTCGTGGTGGTCGTGGGGGTCGTGGCCGTTCTCAATATTATGGTCACCAAAATCAGTTTTATGGTTCGTCCTCTTCCTCTTTTGGTCCACAACATCAACGTTCTATCTTGGGTGCACCTCCGTCAACCTATGCTTCTCCGCGTGTCTCTTGTCAAGTTTGTGGGAAACCGGGTCATACTGCCTTGACTTGCTACAATCATTTCAATCACTCTTACCAGGCTCCGGATCTTCCTCAATCTTTTGCTACCATGCAAATGCAGTCTACTCCCTTTAATCAACATTGGTATGCTGATACTGGGGCTACAAATCACATGACTGCCGATTCTAATGTTCTCACTAATCAATCGACTTATCCGGGTTCGACTCAAGTTATGGTTGGTAATCACTACACCAAAATGGGATATTTGTAACATATAGTTTTTTTGTATTGTCACGTTTATAATCGTGACAAATGTATGACAAATTTATAAAGAAAACTAAATATTTGTAACGATTATAACCGTTACAGAATTGTTACATTTATAAGCGTTACAAAGTTGTGAAAATTTCACAAAATATGCTCGCTAAATAGACGTAACAAATGAAATTTGTAAAGAGTATAATCGTGACAAAATTAGGCGTTTGTAACAATTATAAGCGTGACAAAAAGCTTGTTTTTGGTGTAGTGAATGGTAATCTCCTCCCTATTACTGCTACTGGTAATGTTTTTATTCAAACACCTTAAAGTTCTATTTCTTTGCATCGTGTTTATCATGTTCCTCGACTCACTAAAAATCTTATTTCCATATCCCAATTAACTCGTGAAAATAATGTTTCCATTTGTTTTGATCGGTTTGGTTTTTGTGTTAAGGATCGACGAACGGGGAAAATTCTAACCAGAGGTCCCAGTGAGGGTGGTCTTTATTCCCTTCGTCCTCTTTCTCCTGCTGGTTTGGTTCCTTCTACTGCTTCTACTTATATTGCCATCCTATCTCCTGCTGATTTGTGGCATCTTCGATTGGGTCATCTTCATTCTCGCAGTCTTGCTAGTTTGGGTGCTCGTAGTTTAATTTCTTTACCTTCAATAATAAGACAAACTTTATGTGACAGTTGTGCTTGTGCCAAGCATCATCGTTTACCTTTTGCCTCTTCCACTACTCTTAATAATGACATTATTTTTAAAGTTCATAGTGATTTATGGGGTCCTTCACCTGTTATATCTAATTCTGGCTTTCGATATTTTTTATTACTGGTGGATTATTGTTCTAAGTTTACATGGATCTATTTTTTGCATAATAAGTCTCAAGTATTTAAGAGTGTTCAACTTTTTCAAGCCTTAGTTGAAAATCGTTTCTCTACAACTATCAAAATTTTTCAGAGTGATGGAGGTGGGGAGTATATTTCTCATTCTTTTATGAGATTTCTTTTCCTCGCGTGGTGTTCTTCATCAATTTTCTTGCCCTCACACGCCTTAACAAAATGGCGTGACTGAGCATAAGATTCACCATATTGTTGAAACTGGTCTTGCTCTTCTTCATCACAGTCATATGCCTAAATCTTATTGGCCCGAAGGCTTTGCCACAGCGGTTTATCTTATTAATCGGATGCCTACGCCCACCTTAGGTGGTGCCTCGCCTTATTTTAAACTCTATAACAAACAACCTGACTATGATTCTCTTCGTGTCTTTGGTTATCTTTGTTACCCTCACTTGGTCCCGTACAACAAAAATAAATTGGAGTTTAAAACTAAACCATGTGTTTTTATTGGCTATTCTGATCAGTATAAGGGGTATAAGTGCTTTGATTTGGACACCAAAAGGATCTATATTTCTCGAAATGTGCTTTTCAATGAGAATAATTATCCCTTTGCTTCCTCTAATCCAATTTCTTCATCTTCTTCCTCTTCTGATTTGCCTACCTGGCTCATTCTTCATTGGGCGTCCCCAGACTTCTCGTCTTCTTCTGCTGGCCTCCCTAGTTTACCATTGTCTCTTTGTTCCCTTCCTTCTCATTCGCCTCCATCTCCTCCTTCTCCTCCCACAACTTCCTGCATGTCGCCGCCATAATCCCTAGTGCCATCATCCTCACCTCTATTACAACATGATGATCCTCCTCTCTGTACTGATGTCTCTGGTACGTCTTCTTCTTTGGCGTCGACTTCAGCACCTCCACTTTTACCGGTGACCAATGCTCATCCTATGGTCACTCGTCTGAAGCATGGAATCATGAAACCTAAGGTTCGTCCTTCTCTTTTGGCTGCAACAAAGCATCCAATTGCTTCTTGCTTTATCTCCACCTTAAATACCTTACCGTCTGAACCATCTTCTTATACTGCTGCCTCTAAGGATCCTCACTGGCATGATGCGATGGTTGATGAGTTTAACGCTCTTCTAAAAAATAGCACATGGTCTCTTGTTCCCCGTTCCTCTAATATGAACCTTGTTGGTTGTAAATGGGTTTATCGGATTAAGCAAAAATCTGATGGGTCCATTGATCGTTACAAGGCTCATTTGGTTGCTAAGGGTTATTCTCAACAGTATCCTGTTGTGAAACTCGTTACTATTCGCTTGCTATTAAGTGTGGCTGTTTCGTGTTCTTAGCCAATCCGTCAGTTGGATGTCAGGAATGCCTTTCTTCATGGTTTCCTTGATCAAGAAGTATATATGTCTCAACCTCCAGGTTTTGTTGATAAGACCTTTCCTAATCATGTGTGTAAGTTACATAAGGCTCTCTATGGTTTAAAGCAAGCACTTCGTGCTTGGTTTCAACGTTTCATTAGTTACCTCTCTGAGTTGGGTTTTTCAGCATCCAAATCTGATCCTTCTCTCTTTCTTCGTAACACAGCCACTGGCATTCTCATTTTGCTGCTCTATGTTGATGATATTGTTCTCACTGGTTCTGATTCCTCTGGCTTATCTTCTCTTCTGGCTGATCTTCAAAAGCAGTTCTCCATGTCCGATTTGGGTGATCTTCATTACTTTCTTGGTATGGAGGTTCAACGATCTTCTTCTGGCCTTCATTTAAGCCAGACTCGTTATACCTTGGACATCCTTGGTCGTGTTTCTACTCCTATTGCTTGTGGTTCGAAATTATCTGCTTATAAGGGTGTTTTGTTTAAAGATGTTACTCTGTATCGTAGTTTGGTTGGAGCTTTACAATACTTAACCATGACTCGACCTGACATTACTTATGCCCTGAACCAAGTTAGTCAGTTTATGCAGTCACCTGCGGATGTTCACTTTCTTGCAGTTAAGCGTATTTTGCGTTATTTGAAGGGTTCTCTTGGCCGTGGGTTGCAGTTTAAACCCACTAAATCCTTTCAAGTCTCTGCTGGTTCCACACATAATATACGGGCCTTTAGTGATGCTGATTGGGCTGGCAATTCGGATGATCATCGTTCTACTGCTGGTACTTGTGTTTTTGTTGGTGAAAATTTAATCTCTTGGTCCTCTAAGAAACAACCGACTGTCTCTCGATCTAGTACGAAAGCTGAGTATCGTGCTCTCGCCTTGGCTGCTACCGAGGTAATTTGGATCCAATATCTTTTACAAGACATGGGACTTTATTTGAAGCAACCTCCTATTCTCTTTTGTGATAACATCAGTGCTACTTATATGGCTACAAATCCCATTCTCCACTCTCGTACGAAACATGTTCACATTGATTATCACTTTGTTCGTGAACGTGTGGTGGCACATTGCGTGTTAAGTATGTTCCTACTCAGTATCAGTTGGCTGATTTATTCACCAAAGGTCTTCTCAAACAACGTTTTCAATTTCTCACAGACAAGCTCTCACTTCAAGACTCTCCACGTTCGGCTTGCAGGGGGGGGTGTTAATGAAAGACACCTCACATACATCATAGTGCATGGTTTTATGTTTATGTACCCGTGTAATACCCTAAGGGTATATATGTAATTGCTACCTTTCTTAAATTAATATAAATATCAACACCTAACCCTAGTTAGGGTGAAGGACGATCATAAACTTTCACAGATAACGGCCTGCTGATCTGTCTCCAGTAACTCATCCTTCCCTTACCGGTGATTCTTCCTCTAGGAGGCGGTTGTTCGATGTAGCTTATTTAAAAAAAAAAAAGCAAAACCCTAGAACTAGGGTTTACTAGTTTCAAATTTGAAGAAGATGACGATGAGTCAACACCGAGTTGACTTATCGATCCGGTCCTAGTCAGCTCGGTTCACTGAACCGAGTTGACCCGGTTCAACCCTAACCCAACCCTGTCCTGACTAGACCAAGTCAGGGACCTATCTGTATTTTTGGCAAAATTTTAGGGATCTATATGTAATTTTAAGAAATTTTAGGGACCTATTTGTAAATTTGGAAAACTTTAAGGTCATATCTGTAATTTTGTGAAAGTTAAGGGACCTATCTGTGATTTTTGGAAAATTTAAGGACCTATATGTAGTTTTTAGAAAATTTAGGGATATATCTGTAACTTTGGAAAGATTAGGGACTTGTTTGCCATTTTTTTTTACAATTTCTGAACATATTTGTCAATTTTACAAATCCATAAACCTAAAAATACATTTTGTAGCAATTTGGGAAATTGGCTAAAAGAGATTTTTAGGATTTTGACCGCATTGAGCTAGGTCAACTATGTCCTTGATACCAAAACACCTTATACCTCGTACGTTTGGCACGTTTTTTTTAATTCAAAGGAAATTTGAAAGTTTTTTTATGTGCACTTTGTTCTAGGAATATTTAATGTATTTTTTCCTGGTTATTAAATAATCAGATCTTTTGAAAATTAGTTGTTACTTTTTTCCCTAATTTTCATAATACATTAAAATATGAAATACTGTAGCAATTTGAGAAATTGGCTAAATATTCATTAAGACCTTGTGAAAATCTAGGATTTCACCCTGATAGTAAGGAAAATACGTGATTATCACCAAGAATACACGACACCCCTTTTGCATTTGCTAAAAATCAGGGAGGAGGAGTTTAGATACGTAGAATTACCTAAAGCATCTTTCCTTAATCTTACATGGTTATAATAACATGCATATGATGTGTTTTTATTATTATTTTCACATATATAGCATATGACTAAAGTTACTATGTACTCGATCATGCTTAGAAATGCAATATATATACCTTGGATTGTTTTTCCTAGTAGGTAGTTTTTCAATCCTCACCATACAAATATATATGTGCATTACATGGTTATAAAAACGAGTATATGGTATGTTTTTTATTATTATTATTTTAATGAATGCAATATATACCATGGATTGTTTTTCTAGCAGATAGTTTTTTCAATCCTTACCATATAAATATATGTGCATTGCATGACAGATGTCGAACACTAAGAATGTGGATTTCCTGCAACTGCACCTTTCTGGAGATAACTATCTCACCTGGTGCATGGATGCAGAGTTACATCTGACATCCAATGGATTAGAGAAAACTATTGTTCATGACAACAATGAGACTTCTGCCAATAAGGCTAAGGCATTATGTTTCCTCAAACATCATATGAAGGAAGAGCTCAAGATCGAGTACCTCACTGTCCATAACCCATAGATCCTATGGGAGAAGCTAAAGGTTAGATATGGACATCAAAAAGATGTCATACTACCTATCAGTGGCAAAACCTGAGATTCCAGGACTACAAATCAGTAGCTGAATACAACTTAGCAGTCCATCGTATCGTCTCCACGATGATGCAATATGGAGTCACAGTTACAGAGTCTGATATGCTGGAAAAGACTCTAAGCATGTTCCATGCCTCAAATATTGTTTTACAGAGACAATATCGGAATCAAAAGTTCCAGACCCATGCTGATCTGATCACTGTTCTGCTTGTGGCGGAACAAAATGATGAACTCCTAATGATGAATCATGAGCTTAGACCTTCGGGTAGTAAGCCTGTGCCAGAAGCGCATACGATCAATGGAGAGGACGTGGTCTTGGTAAAGGCCGCGACAGGGGACATGGGAGAGGTAGCTTTGGTGGGCGCAAACAAAATGGGAACCAGAAATTCCCAAACAACTCCAAACCTGGCAAAAGGAATAATAAATTTCCTAACCCACAAAGCAAAAGAGGAAAAAGACCGAAGATGCCGGGCAAGGATGATGAATGCTTTCATTGTGGAAAGACCGGGCATTGGACGAGGGACTGCCGTGCAAAACTCAAAGATGAGAAATATCGATCCAATGATAAGCCCGAGGCCCATCATGCATTTGCCAATGATCTAAAATTTGCTTCATCAGACTTCTTTGAAGATGTTGATGCTGCATATGACGAGAAATCCACTTAATTAGTTTCGTTTCTTTAGTATGAAATGGTTTAGATAGTTTAGATACTATTTCGATAGTTTGTTTTATTTGAATAGTGACCATTTCAAACAATTTATAATAAATTATGAGTTTAGTTACAAGTTGTGTTTTAAACTGCATAATTACTGATGATTGATCTGCTATTTATAGATCTTTGCCCACATGGATCCATCTGGCTATAGTACCTATGTTGATGATATTATGAGAGTAGATACTTGTCTTCTAGACAGTGGTACTACTCACTCTATATTTCAAGGAAGACAATTCTTCTCGAATCTGACCAAATGTGATGGTGAAGTCACAACCATATCTGGCTAGCCCTATACTCGAGTAAATCCGAAAGAAATTTATTGAGTTTTAAGGATATTCATGACAATGGATATCAAATTGAAACTGTAGCAGAAAATGACAAGAACATCTTGTGCATTACATCTACAGTCAATGGTCAGAAACTGGTATTTGAAAAATTTCCAGACCATTCCTCAGGGTTGTATTCTACTACCATTAAGGTTGTTGCAACATATGCCATCACAAACTTCTCACCCTTAAAGGAGAAATTATTTGATTTATGGCATGATCGTCTTGGATATCCCAGCATACGAATGATGATGAAGATTATCAATAATGTAACGGGACTATCCTTACAAGACCAGAAGATTCCTTTTATTAATAAACCGTGCACTGCCTGTTCGCAAGGAAAACTAATAATCAAGCATAGTCAGACTAAGGTGGGGTTTGAGTCCCCAGCCTTTCTCCATCGCATCCATGGAGATATATGTGGACCTATCCATCCACCTAGTGGCCCATTTCGGTACTATATGGTCTTGATAGACGCATCATGTAGATTGTCTAATGTTTGCCCCCTTTCGACTAGGAATATGGCTTTTGCACGTTTATTAGTGCAGATCATACGATTGCGGACTCATTTTCCCGATCACACGATCAAGTCTGTGAGACTTGACGGAGCTGGTGAGCTTACCTCTCAGCAATTGGATGATTATTGCATTGCCAATGGGATAGATGTAGAGCATCCAGTACCCCATGTCCATACACAGAACGGTATGGCGGAGAATTTGATCAAATGATTGCAGATAATCGCTAGGCCATTACTAATGCGTACACAACTTCCGACCTCTGCTTGGAGGAATGCTATCTTGCATGCCGCAACACTGATCAAGATTTGTCCAACGGTATATCATCAATATTCCCTACAACAACTAGTCATGGGCCAGAAGCCCAATGTCGCCCACTTACGCACATTCAGTTGTGCTGTGCAGGTGCCTATAGCACCATCTCATTGCACAAAGATGAGTCCCCAACGCCGTCTGGGCATTTATGTGGGTTATGATTCACCATCTATTATCAGATATTTGGAACCTATGACAGGCGACATCTTTACTTCAAGATTTGTAGATTGTCACTTTGATGAGACACAATTTCCAGCATTAGGGGGAGAAAAGACAATAGAATGCCGTGAGATCTCCTGGAAAACACCATCATTGTCTCATCTAGATCCCCGAACCACACAGAGTGACAAAGAGGTTTAACAACTTCTTCACCTTCAATAAGTTGCTCAAGAGTTGCCTGACGCGTTCAATGATGCAACGAAGGTGACAAAAGTGCATGTACCAGCAGGTAATGTACCTGCACGGATAAAGGTCTCCGAGGGAAAATCTGTGGCACCAGCTAATGAATTAAAGGCACGTGCAAAATGTGGCCGACCCGTTGGAATAAAGGATTCTGCCACTTGTAAAAGGCAGAACAAGGGACAAATGACTAATAGTGTAGTCCGCGCTCAAAATAAGGAGACTAGCGGAATAGTTGTCGCTCATGATGAGGCGGCACCCATAAAACAGGCTACAGTAGCTACATGATCTATCAATACGTTACAGTTAAACTATATCTGTAAGTATGAACAATGGGATCGAACTAAAGTAGTTGTCGACAACAAATTTTGCTTCGCCGTTGCTTTATCAATTCTAGATGAGAATCCAGAACCACTGACTATTGACGAGTGTCGTCGTCAAACAGATTGGCCACAGTGGGAGGCTGGATTCAGGCAGAGTTAGATTCTCTAGCCAAAAGGGAAGTATTCGAACAAATAGTTCGAAGGCATGATGCCATGAAGCCTGTCGGTTATAAATGGGTGTTCGTAAGGAAACATAATGAATCTGGAGAAATTGTTAGGTACTAAGAGAGACTAGTTGCGCAAGGGTTCTCGCAAAGACCTGGAATCAATTATAATGAAACCTACTCTCCAGTGCTGGACGCAATCACGTTTCGTTACTTGCTCAGTCTGTCAATCGTTGAGAACGTACTGGACATGCATCTTATGGATGTAGTAACAACGTATCTATATGGAAAATTAGATATCGACATCTACATGAAGCTACCCGAGGGGTTTAAGCTTCCGGAAGCAAACAAGCCCAATGCTCGAGGGGTGTACGCTATCAAACTGGATAAATCACTGTATGGATTGAAACAATCCGGGGTTATGTGGCACAATAGGCTGACTGAGTATTTAAAAGCCGAAGGCTTTACATATAGTCCTATATGCCTATGTGTTTTCATAAAGAAATCATATAGAGGGTTTGCAATCATATCAGTGTATGTCGATGATTTGAATATCATCGGGACTCCTGAGGAGATCAGAAAAGCCGTCGAATACCTAAAGAAGGAATTAAAAATGAAAGACCTCGGAAAGACTAAGTTTTGCCTCAGATTACAGATCGAGCATCTTAGCAGCAGCATATTAGTCCATCAGACTACTTATCCTAAAAGAGTGTTGAAAAGATTCAATATGGATGTAGCTCACCCATTGAGTACACCTATGGTAGGGAGATTACTAGATGTGAATCTTAACCCCTTTCGCCAACCTGATGAAGGTGAAAAGCTCTTAGGGCCTGAGGTGCCCTACCTTGGAGCAATTGGTGCATTATTATACTTAGCAGGTTGTACCAGACCTGATAGTGCATTTGCAGTAAATTTACTTGCAAGGCATAGTTCAACACCTACAAAGAGGCACTGGAACAGAATTAAGCACCTTCTGAGATATCTGCGTGGCACTACGGATTTAGGGTTATATTAACCGAGAGATGGAAAACCAGAGTTAATTGGATATACCGATTCAGGATATTTATCAGATCCGCATAAGGCCAGGTCACAGACTGGTTATGTGTTCCTTTATGGAGGGACTGCGATCTCGTGGAGATCAGTTAAGCAAACGATGGTAGCAACTTTATCAAACCATTCAGAGATCCTTGCACTTCATGAAGCAGGCAGGGAATGTTTTTGGCTCAGGTCCATGATCAACCATATCAACAACAGTTGCGGACTTCGGACCATCCAAGATAAACCAACAACTATATATGAAGACAATGCAACATGCATCACACAAGTCAAAGGAGGATTTATCAAAGGTGATAGAACAAAGCACATCTCACCAAAGTTCTTTTATATCTATGAACTCTAAGAAACGAAAGAAGTTGATGTTACACAAGTTCGTTCTTCAGAGAATCTAGCAGACCTGTTCACAAAGACATTACTGAGGGCCACATTTAAAAAACTGGTACATGGCATCAGAATGCACAGATTGCATTCGCTCACATCAGCTGGAGCGTCTACGTTAGGGGGAGTAGTCCCACATCGACCGGACATTATGCGTGTTGTACTCTTTTCCCTTCGCGCAGCTTTTTCCTACTGGGTTTTGCTGGCAAGGTTTTGATGAGGCAACTAAAACGCGTCCGAAACCTATTCGAGTTATAGGATTGTACTCTTTCCTTGCACATCTTTTTCCCACAGGGTTTTGTGTGCAGAGGTTTTAATGAGGCAATTATCTGAATAGGGTGGTACCCAAAAGGGGGAGTGTTAGAACACGTCTTCATACGTGTATGGGATTTGGGTCCCACCTCCATAAACCAATCTAGGTTATAGGAGGAGTTCCACTCCTAGACTAATTTCTATTAGATAGGAAACTTGTTGGGCAAGTTACTTGAGGAATGGAGAGGCTATATATATGAGTGTTATGTAACCCTAAATATCACATCAATAAAATCAGCTCTCTTCTTCTCTTTACTTTATCTTGATTCTGAGTTTGGCTTAACACTATTATTTATCTCTTTCTAAAATAGGTATTTCTATAATAAGTATTAACTAAAAATGGGTTTCTTATATTACATGGCTCGATCCTAATTTCTAAGGGTATTATTGTATAGTTAGTTCAATGTTTAGAGGGTCTAGATGTTGATGAGTCAATTCCAACGGTTCATAATAATTACTATTAATTTGAGATAACTTAGGAATTAGTTACTATATTTTAAGATATCTACAAAATTAAGAGTTTTAATAATTCAAAACACTATAGCTACTAGGATGGTTCGACCACCCCTTTCGGTAGGTCGGCCACCACTTCTCTCCTTATCTATTTTGTTTCATATACACATCATCTAACGGCCATGATTAATCCTATTTTTTAGGGTTTCTGAATCTATGGGTTATAAATGGCCTATTAGGTACTTTTAAGAAAATTAGAAACTTCCTAAAACTTAAATACTTAAGATTATTCTCTTCCTAAAATTACTCAACATTAAATGATTTATGAAAATTTCTCATTTTTAGGAATTAGAAACAATTTAAATAATTCCTATAAAATAGGAACTACTATAACCCATTGTAGATGTCGACTCCCACATTGGTGTGTGGGTCGACCTAACCCTATATGGGTATTTTATGCTCATAAAATTCCTCCCATGTCTTAGGTTTTGATCCAAGGGTTTAGATTATTCATAAGTTTAACGGTATAGATCAATTCTTACTAGTAAAATAAAGCTATAGTTTCTCTCTTTTTAAAACATTTTCGAAAGTATTGATTTTACCAAAATCATTCATTTCCATACTTAATTTTTATATGGATGAGTAAAAACATCTCCCCCTTTTCCTAGTGGGGTCCACTTCATGAAAATCTTTCTTATGCATACACATTTTGATAGGGTATCATAGTGTATAAGGTAAATATTGGTCCGCCCACGTGGACATCTTCTCATAAGCTTATGTGGCAACACACAAGCCATAACCATGACCCCCGCGGTCTCAACATCACAAACAAAACAACTCATCACTACGAGTTGAGAGGAGCTCAAGGCAGAACCCGCCTCTTCCCAACAAAACCTTCACTAAAAGGGAGAAAAACGAAGGTTCAAGGTTTGGAGGGCCGGACAGGCAAATGCAGATGATGTTTGAAGGAGACATCTACATCCTCTTTTGCATAGAGAAATGGAGCACAATAAATAAACCAATCATAGGTATGGAAAATCTCAGTCGCACTCTACCTAACTTTGGAACCAACGCCGCATGAGGCTACTCAACATATATGACGAGTCTCGGGAGCAACTTATGAGTACCGCGTGCCCATTTGTCTCAGGACTCCCGATAGCCGCCAAACCCGCGCGCGCCAAGTGTTCCAAGGTAAGAGGCAATCTATGCCTAGATTTACAAGGTTTATTGCAGAAACCACATACCAACATAGAAACATATGCAGAGCTAGACTCATACCAAGAGACAACAAAGCTCTCAGGTAAAAAGGCTCCTTCCTCCGCTGTCTACCACTCTGAGACCTTACCCTCTCCTCCCTTTCGTCTGTTCTACCACTTATGATCATCGCGATCCCTGAACGATCACCTCTTGTGATTTAGGCAGGGACTCGTGCCAACTTCTCCAGGCTTCAAGTGATTGTAAATCCACGTGTAATCCACACAGTTTACCCCCTCACATATTTTGGCAACTCCACTGGAGAGGTTGGTATTCATAAGAGGACAACAATGAGAGAACCTCGAGAAAACGTTCAGAGGAACCGACAGAGAGGCAGCTATTGCCTGCTCGACCCCGTGGTCAGAACCCTTTCAGCCTAAAGAACGCTTCTAACAATGAACCGCCACTAGCCATTATGGTGCCACCTATTAGAGCCCCGTCTACCACCCAAGAGCCGGGGACTTCAGACTCAATGCTACAGTTGGTGAACAACTTATTAAGGAGTTGGGATGAGCCAGAAAGATGCAATGACCCTTGCTAAAGCCAACACAGAGACATTAGCCTTCATACGCGTCGCGCATCTACGTGGAAGGCCCACCACAGAAATGCCGCAAGCTGAGAACGAGGTGAATAATCAGGCAACCACAATGGCAGATGCTGCACCAGCAAAATGAGACACTGCGTCCACTTCAGAGGCCGTGCATGTCGAAAAACCTTGTTCACCAGAGCATGCAAAGAGATCGCCACCCCAGTAACGTTCGACCAAACGTCTTGGGAAAGCAGGCCGCCCCAGAAAGGAGGACCACCTATCGAAATATGTTAAGTTCTCTGACATGAAGAAATTTATGGAAGAACAGAAGCATGAGTCAAGTGGACCATTGGCCTTCATTGTTTCACCCCTTACCATGTTGAGCTCAATCAGTGGCCGTACCCCGCTGGGTATGTCCCACCAACTTTCAACCTATATGCAGGAATCAGTAGCGCGAAAGAACACATGTACCGATACCTATAAGCCCGAAGGAATTTCTAGCACGACGAAAATCTTTACCTTCGAGAGTTTTCGAAGTCTCTCACAGGACGAGCTATCACTTGGTTCAGTGCATTACAACCAAACACAGCTTCGAACTAGGGGGAAATGACTTTCTTATTCTTCACCAAGTATCATAAAGTCATACCGACGTTCACCACTGTAGATCTGATGGTGATACGCCAACGGCCAGGGGAGGGTATCACAAACTACATCCGTCACTATGATGAAATAGAGACACATTGTCATAAACGCACCACAGAGACGCAGTTGGTGGACTTTTGTATCACTGGCATGGAAAAGCGCTATCGCTACGCTCTCAAGAATCTAGAAATAAAATCTTTTGCCAAGTTAGAGGCGAAGGCTCGACATACCTCGACGTCGGCGCCAGGTGACCGCCATGAGAAGGATCATCAGTGGAAGCAAAACACCAGGATAGATCAAATCTTCGTGGTCACTACTGACTAAAGGCGTAACCAAGACAAAAGGGACAAACTCGATGGTAAGCACTTCAAGAAAATAGACGCTTTCGAAGTACTAAAAATCCCTTGTTCAGTAGAGGAGGTGCTTGACTTCCTAAATGCCTGGATAGAGATTTGAGATGTCCATCTCCCAGTCGTAAAAAAGGAGCCCACCATGGCAGACCAACGTGACCCAAAATACTGCCATTTCCACATTTTGTGGGACACTCCACCAACAACTGCCGGCAACTCCGGTGGATCTTTGCTGACAAACTGAGAAAAGGGGAGATCGATGTTATAGGCGATAGGCCAGCCTTGGCAGAAACCAATCCTTTACTCAATTATCATGTGCGCACTATCACACAACATTGTTAATATGACGAACTCGAAGAAGGAGAAATCGAAAGTGAAATCGAGCAAATGGAAGGGCTTATGACGCACATCGAGAATATAGACAGAGTGGCATCGACCTTAGTTGACACTGTCTTGTTCTAAAAGTTTTTTGATGCATTGGATTTCAGTACGAATAAACGGCATGATGCCATGTTGGCCATCACAATAATCTACAATGGTTAAAGTCAACTGCAATGCGCCGCCTTGAACGAGGAACCTTCAAGACCTCAAAGGCGGGCTGTTGTAGACACCATCACATTCTTAGAAGCAGACAAAGGGACTGACGCTGACCATCTGCGCCTCCTATACTTAACTATGAGGCTTAGAGGAAAGGAATTTAAGCTCGCCTTCATAGATACGGGCGCCTCTCTCAATCTCATTCCCATGAACACTCTCAAGGTCTTAAATATTCCGAAACGCAAGATCATCCTCAACATCACTCGCGTCTATGGGTTCGGCGGTCAGCACTAGAATACCTGCGGGACCATCAGTTTGGATATAAAAGTGGGACCTCTCCACACTCCCATCATTTTATGTGTTGGACGTTGACACTTCATACCATGTGTTATTGGGCTGACCCTGGCTATGCAAATACAGAATATTAACCTCCACTTACCACAAGTGCATTAAGGTTATTGTGAAAGGGAAAGTGCACCGCATCCCTGCCTCAAAAGCCCTTTTCGCCTCGAAAGAAGCCCACATAGCAGATGCCGCCTTCTATGATAGGCTGTCACTCCTGGGAGAAACCCAAGAGTACATTTACAACACGCTGCAGCCCAACTGGATAGAGGCATACAAATATTACCAACGGGTGGGCCAAGAGGAGGCTCAGTCCTTCAAACAAGAAGCTAAAGCCCAGAGTCTGAAGCGGGAATAGAACCCATCTGCCAGCACCTCTCAGCCCGAGAAGCGTACGGTGACACAAATCACCTTGCCGAATGGGAAGCATGTCTACCGCTTATAACAACTAGTCGAGGATGGCAACAACTTTCCCACCAAGTCAGTACAGTAAAAGAGCCAGAATAATACCAGAAGCGCTTCCTCAACTGTAAGACAGACTCAAGTCAGTTATGGATGCCTTGGACACAATAAACCTGGGGATGGAGACAGATCCGTGGCCCATCCTAGTAAGTACTGCCTTAACTACTAAAGAATGAAGATAACTTATACAATTACTCATAGAGAATCGAAATGTCTTCGCATAAACCTATGAGGAAATGCCTGGCCTGGATCGGGGTCTGGTCACTCACGACTTATTTATGGACCCCTCAAACAAGCCTGTCAAGTAACCAACTCGGACCTTCCATCCCAACTTGGAAGACAAGATTAAGAGTGAGATCCAGAAGCTCTTAGTGTCGGGTTTCATCAAACCCATACAATACCCGACCTGGTATGAAGCGTTGGATCAAACGAAAAAGAGCCTTACCAATGTCAACCGGCCGATGTCAACCATTTGGCTACGGGAAAATCAATCACTCAACGATGAGGATTGGCGAAAGCTAATAATTGCAACGCTCAGTCTCACCCCTGCTCAGAGAAACATTAGTAATAAAACAGCGAGGAAATTTACCCTACTCTATGGGATCCTTTACTACCGTGCAACAGATGGAGCCCTAGCCCGATGTCTCGGGGAGGAGGAGAAAGCACAAGTACTACAACAGGTTCATTAAGCAACTTATGGTCTAACATTAGGGTTGATCCTAAGGCGACGTCTGCAACGCTTGGGTTACTACTAGCCCACCATGAGTTAATAAGAAAAAGCTCTCCAAGACGCCTGCTTGTCATGTGAAAGTCTGCCACAACACACTGAGGTTCTGACCGCTGAGGAACAAGTGGATTGGCAACAATCTTACCTAGATTACCTCAAGTACAACCATCTCCCAGAACACAGGAAGACAACACTGAAGCTGCTAAAGTGGGTCCGAAGGTTTGTATTGCAAGATGGTGTACTTTATCGAATGAGTTTTAGAAGGCAGCCTCTGAGATGCTTAGGGATATTAGAAGCGAATATAGTTATCTGGGATCTGCACAAGTGAGAGTAGCAAGGCTACAAACGTCCCTTCCAACAGGCGTATGACATGGGTTACTATTAGCCTACCATAGAGGAGGATGTCGTGGCACATGCCCAAGTATGCAAAAAGTGCCAAGAATACAGTAATCTTATCCATGCCCCATCTACAACTTACATTCCATTATATCACCATGACCATTTTACAATTGGGGACAAAACCTCATTGTCATCATTCACCCAAAGTAATCCAAATACCACATTTGGTTCATCAATGTTACGGAATACTTCACTAAATGGGTTATTGCAATATTGTTCTGAAGTGCGATCGGGGGAATAATAACTCAGTTCATCAGAGAATACATTTTGTACCACATCGGGATACCCAAGTACATCCTGTCCAACAACGACACCCCATTTATAAACCCAAAAGTCGCCAGTTTGATGGAAGAGTATGGGATACGCCACCACGCATCCACGCCATACTATCCTAAAAGGAACGGACAGGCAGAGGCAACCAATAAAGTGCTACTCAGGATAATTAGTTGTACTGTACATGACAATCAGAAAGACTGGCATGAAAAGCTACCACTCGTACTCTGGGCATACAGAACCACCATTTTCTTTAGTGTATGGAGACGAGGCAGTACTACCTGCAGAGATCAAAGTAGAGTCAGCCCATATCGCCTTCTCATGTGTAATATTGTGGATGCCCAAGGATGAACATCGTGCTTGTACGATTAGCCTTGACTTGCAAAATGAAAGGCGGGCAAGAGCTGAACAATTCTCAATAATCTACAGAGAACGGATGACACAAGCCTACAATCAAAAGATCTGCCCAAGGGAATTCTGAGTCGGGGACTTGGTCATAAGGACCACCAAGACTGTACAATAGAAGATTCCCATAGGGAAATTCTTTCCCAACTGGGAAGGTCCTTTTTATCATCCTTGCAGCCTCTGAAAGCTGGTATTGTACCTTAGGAACAATGCAAGGGGAAAGGCTCAAAACGCTATACAACGTTAAATGGCTGAAGCGCTATTACGGATAAGGTTAGCCTTAGTCGGAGCAACAGTCAAGGACCCCAACAACAAAAGTATGTGCTTAAATTTTTTTTAATCTTTCCATTTCATGTTTTGCTAGTGATAATATGCTTTATAATTGCAAAACCAATATATCTGAAGTACAAATCAGGTTGCTGATAAAATGAATGAGTCATTCCTTCACAAATTGGAACACCCCAAATATACCTCTCATTGAGGTCCGCTTTTGCCAAAAGTGCAACTTTGCCTGGGATCTGCTCTCAGTGCCAAAGACTTTGCCTAAGCTCCTAAAATACACCTCTCATTGAGGTCCGCTTTTTCAACAAGTGCAATTTTACCTGGGCCTTGCTCTCAGCGCCAAAGACTTCGCCTAAGCACCAAAATACACCTCTCATTGAGGTCCACTTTTGCCCAAAGTGCAACTTTGCTTGGGACCTACTCTTAGTGCCAAAGTGTAACACCCTAGATTTTCTTAGCTTGGGTTTGACCCAGAAATAGGCTGTAAGCCCATGGGCCCAAAACAACCCAAAAGATAGTTTGGATGTAAGTCCAAAATTTTTAGTTAGTTAGTGGGGTGGAAACATAGAAACCTTGCCCTAGGATCCATGCATGCATAAAATGAAATGAAAATAATTATTTTTAAGAATTTGAGTGCAAAAAGGAACTAAAATATACAAAATAATATATATATAGGTGTGGGGCATCCAAGTGGGCCCCACACATAAATAGAAAAACGTGGGCAGCAAGGGTGGGCCACACATTGGGGGTGTTTTGATTTTTGAAAAGTCTTTTAAAAACAAAACTCTATCTTTTAAAGTGTTTTGAGAACTATAAACACCTCTTTATTAATCTTCTCACGCTCCTTCAAATAAGGACGCGTCACTGGCACGACTCGTTAATCACAATCCTTTCACGCTCCTTCAAACAAGGACACATCATCTGAGTTACGACCATTCCCAATAAGACGCTAAGTTCTCTCCAAAATGAGGAATAGTTGTAGCCCAACCTCTAGTATGGAATAGTTCTCAAGGCGAGAGATACAAAGATCTCCTAGAGCATGAACAATCCACCTAAGCCCTCCCAAGCATTGAGGCATGCAAACAAGAACAAGTAAAAACACATTGTTATCTCCATTCGTTGAGATAGCAGAAGCGGAGGTCAGATCATTTACGCTAATTATCTTTCCTATTTTGTTTTCTTATAAAAACTGAACTAATTGTTTTCTTATGCAGGAGAGTATGTACACTTTGTGCACACAAGATGAGACATCAACACAGATATTCGATAAAACACCCTTTTTACGAAGTAGAAACCGACTAACGTCTGGCAGTTATCAGGTGCCTGACACCTTCTTGACCCGTAACCATGACCCCATACTTTGAATCTCCATGAAAAAATCACAGACCAGGTCAAATAGAAAAAGATGTTACTTGGGCTCTCTCCAAAGAGACTAGTTAACGAATTTTTCTAAACAAAAGGGACCTGATACCCTTCAAATTTAGGTGGCGACTCTACAACATTGAACAAAGGATGAAACTCCCTTTCCCTTTTTACAACAATTAGTAAAATACCCTAAGAGAGGGAAAGAGAGAAACATCTATAGAATAGACAAACACACATGCACACACTACTTTACTTTACTATTACACGCCAAAGAAAATGGAACAGGTTCTCCCCTCGACCAAGAGGATCAAGGAGACATGCGGTAGCCTTTGCGAGCTGGGACTCGGGTCGCGAGAATCAAGGCGCATTCCTTGGCAATGAAGATCAAAGCGCTTTTTCTTGTTTGTTGAACGAAAAACGATTCGTATATCTTAGGTTCCCTCGGCATCCACAAGCTTTCTTTTTGAAGAGAGGCAGTGCGAGTGGGAAGGAGAGGGTCATCGTAAAGGTCGTTTGAGTTCGGCTCGGGTTGGAATTGGTCGAAAGACGGGGCGCCACAGGTGGCGACTCTACTGGGGATAGAGAGCCCAGTTTGAAAAGTAGAAGGGGTTTTACTTTTGATATCATTTACATGACATGTTCCACAATGCACATATTACACTTGTTGCACTCATCTTATTTTGCATGTGGATTTTATCTATGATCACCTATAAGAAAAACTCGTGGGTTTTTGTAGACTGACTCCCAACTGAAAGGTCATATGGGATATCGCGATTGAAACACCACAACCTCAACCTTGTACTAAAGATCAGCTTCGTGTTGCGAGTATATCTTGCTGAGGTGAACTAAGCCAAACCCAGTAAGATCTAGTCGAACTCATGCATTGCACGTACAAACACCCGCAAACTCAGTCTGCGAAGGGGTTGTTGTTATGCTGCACAAATATTGTATCACTAGCGCCGTAAGACTTTTTCATGTTAAAATATATCTTTGGCTTAGACTGTTCAGGTTGCAGGTGGAGAGGAAACAATCAGAAACCACAACCAAAGGGAAAGTCAGAGAAAGATATACAACCAAGCTAGAGCCGTACGATAGGACGACTGATCTGAAACAAAACGATGTCTGACCAAGAAGATGTTGCTGATACGCTAGTCTCCAATGCTGCAATCAAGAAAATTATTCTTGAATGTGTTTAGGAGGTTCTCAAGCAAAAACATGCCGACCTAGACCTTACTCAGCATCACCACATAAAAAAGATAGCCCAAAACTAGAGCTATGACCAAGATGAATCGGACGGTCAGCAATCTGAAGAGTCAAGAGTAGAGAAGATGAAAAAGAATTCTATGTACAAAGAGTTCCAAGAAAAGAAGGTAGAATTCTACAAGATGAAAGGAGGCACTTATGACGTTAACTCGTGGCATCAAGCACCCACTGAGAAGCTCCCTCTAAACTTTAAATTTCCAAAGATGGAAAAGTATGATGGTTTGGGATGCCCAAAAGCTCACCTCACACTTTACATGGGATATCTTAAACCAATGGGTATTGGCGATGAACTATTAGCACATCTCTCTCAGAGGAGCCTTACCAGTCTCGCTCTAAAATGACTAATAGGCATCAACTGAAGTATGATACCAAATTGGACAGCACTAACTGATGTCTTCTTGAAGAAATTCACTCAAGGTTCAGACTTGATGGTCACTAGAAGACAACGAGATGCTCTGACACAAGGAAACAACGAATCCTTCACTGACTTCTTTGCAAGGTGGAGAGCCAAACGCAAACAGATGATTGACAATCTGGAATATAGCTGGCCACTGAGTCTTGTAGCACATAAGCAATTATCCAAGCTAGTACAATTAGGTACGTAAATCGAAGATGCCATAAAAAATAGGGCAAAAGTCATATCCAATGCCACTAGAGATGGTAGGTATAAAAGATAGGGAGATGAGTAAGTCAACTACATCAATATTCCCCAGTCTAAGTACATTTGTGCCAACAATCAAGCCAGGGTACAGAATCGGCCGCCATCGCCGAATCAGAATCTGTATCAAGCAAAAAAGTAGTTTCAGCCAAGGGAGTACTCAAAGTTACCCCACACACTAACTGAACTACTTCCTGAACTAATTGAAGCAGGGATGATCTGACTCTAAAAACCAGAACCATTCGTGAAACCATTTCCCGGGTGGTACAATCCAAATAAACATTGTGATTTTCACCGAGTTGCAGGGCATGCTATGGACACATGTAGATTACTAAGGAATTTAGTTCAGAATCTGTTAGAAGATAACAAAATCAAATATCCATTACATCGAATGTAAAGAGATGTCGGATCCTGCAAGGTTCATCCAGAACCAGCATAGCAACATACATTAGCTGGGATAAACAAGTCAGCAAGAACTTGTCATTCTAGATCCAATCGACAATAATACTGAGATGAATATCTTCCAGGAGCAGTATAGGTTTGCATGGTTCTTCTTGAGTCCTACTCTGATCCCTCGCTTTTAATACGTCCATCAAATGGATATTTCTCTGTCAGTACTAACGTCAGTGCAAAAACACTTTCCGGTGCCACTCCAGCCGGTCACAAAAAAAATGACCTAAAAACCGCGGTAGATGGACCACCCTCGTCTGAGAAGGGAATGTCCATGTCCCCTGAGCGTTGTATAGTTGCATTTTCATCTTCTATATTTTCTAAAAAACAAAAAAATCGAAAAACATTACAAAATACAAAAAGATTTCAAAAGCCTTTTGGAAAATCGAAAACTTCTAAAAGCACAGTTTTAGATCTAACTCCCGATGACAGGGAAGATGCAGTGTCCGAAGATGATTATGAGGAAATCATTCCAAATGAAATCCTTGAATCACTGGATCAACTCGAGGATAGGCTCCAACTAGTTGAAGAAGAAGTCAAGATTGTGAACCTAAGCACGGAAGACAAACTTCGAATGGTCAAAATTGGGACTACCTTATCCTTAGAAGAAAGAAAGGCGCAATGATCGAACTACTATCTGAGTTGAAGCATTCTCCTGTAAAAGCATAAAGGCTGGACCCACCTCGAGGTTTATACAAAGGCACATCATATGCAAATACGAAGTACCACATCATCTAAGATAATGGGACTAACTTTGTCAGTTCAAAAGTCTCCCAACTACTTCAAAGCTGCAAAATACAACATCATAATTCTTTACCACATAAGCTGCAAACAAATGGGGCAGTAGAAGCTGCTAACAAATTTGTAAGAATTCTCAAAAAGATGACTGTCACATACATGGACTGGAACGAAAAACTGCCTTTCACACTCTGGGGGTATCGCACATTAATACGCACTCCTACAAGGGCGACTCCTTTCTCGTTGGTATACGGAATGGAAGCAGTACTACCAGTCGAAGTAGAAATCCCAACTATGAGGATACTCAAAGAAGGACAGATTACTGAAGAAGACTGGATCCAAGACAGAGTGGAAGAGTTAAATCTCATCGACGAAAAAAGATTAAAAGTAGCTTGTCACTCTCAGGCCTATCAATAGAGAATCGTCCAAAGCTTCAACAAGAAGGTTCACCTGAGACTATTCAAACATGGAGACCTTATACTCAAAGACGTCCGTCCAGTCTTGCGCAAAGATCCCAGGGAAAAGTTCAGACCGAACTGGGAAGGGCCATACATCATCAAAAAGATTCTTTCAGGGATGGTAATATACCTAATGGATCTACATGGAATGAACATACGGGGACCTACAAATGCTTATCAACTCAAGATATACTATGCATAGGTAAGTTACTCGAACTTCTAAACTAGGAGCAGATGAAACCTTAGAGACTAAAAAAAAGAGGCTCTTTTTGTCGAATCTAAAAAATCAAAAAAGTGTGGAATTAGAAATTGAAACAATCAATACCACTAGCAGCCAAATAGGAGCCTAAGTCTTTCTTTCAAAAGTTAAAAAAATCTCCCTACCAGAAAAATCTTACTCCCTAAAAGCTAGGGGCAAGATATCAAAGCAAGATAGCATGTTCGTACCCAAAATCAAGGGGCAGGTGCTACAACAAAAGCTTGTTCCCAAATCAAAATCAAGGGGCAAGTAATCAAAAGTATCCCTAAACTAAAAATAGGGATACATAAAAATAGAAACATCCTTCATCAAAAGCAAGGATAGAAAAACAAAAAAGTGTCTCTCAAAATAAATCATAGACAAACAAAGCAAAAATAGAGTGAGAACCTAGAAAAAGAAATAAGATCAAACTCAGAGCCTTAATCCTTCTTTTTAGACAATCCTAAACCTCACTACAACCTAAATCAAAGTCCATTCTGAGTCTCGAAGGCAACAAAAACCCTTGGTAAAGAACAAGAGTTATGAACTTCAAGAAATGAAGAAGATAAAAACAGAAATCGTAGTGAGAATAATTAAGACTTGGGAAAACTTGATCCTCTTTTGTAGGTTCCCACATCTCCAAAGAAGATTCATCCCATTGCATGAATATGGTCAAAGCATCCAAACTTGAAAGCAAGGGTCAGGACGGACTTCACTCATCAGAATTGGTAAAGTCAGACCCCCATCTCCGCCCAATGGCTCGATAGTTTCAAATGACGCCCAATGAGATAAATCAAAGTGCAACAAGGAAGCATTCTCGTGTCGTTCCAAACAGACAAAAGTTATATCCTCATAAGCGGTCGACAAAAGTCTTTTGGACACGTTATCTTCCTCAATCATCATCCCTAAGATCAGCGTTTTATCGTGCTTAGTCAATGTTTTCAAAAAAAATCTTCAAAAATTAAAAACGTTTTGTTTTCAAAACTTTGTTTCTTGGGAGCCTATGATGAAAGCTTTAGGACACTGGGATGGCACTCCATACTACTCAAGTTAGACGACTGAGGACATTCGCAGAAAATAAGTTCCATTTCATTTCATCATACATCAGTCTATAGAATCTCAAAATATATGCATACATCAAATAGAGTATCAACATATAAAAGTTCAAAAACATATATGCGTGCATACATTCACATATAAAATCTAAAAATATATGTGCATACATCAATTGAGTTCAAATGTGCAGGAAACATAAACGGATCAAAAGGAAAAGCAAAACTCCATCTAGGTATATCCTAGCGACGCTGACGATGAGTCAGAGGCAACGTACCAGATGTGGAAGCCTGCTCACCTTTCTGTGAATCACAAAAGCAGACATTCACTCAAATATACAAATACAAAAGGAAAGAGTTTTAAATCATGAAAAACTCACCTCTGGGTCGATATTGAAGTTAGGCAAAACCTGCCGAAAGCTGGGCTAGTTGTTCCGTAAAAAGCAAACTGGAACACATAATTAAATGATTTCAGAGCCAAATCAATCTTTCGAGAAGGTCCGTCAATACCTCCGAAGAACAACTAAAGAGACCTTAAAGTCTCGATCTTCCGCAAAATTCATTCAACACCTTTGAAGATCAACATAAGGAACCAGAAAATTTAGACAATAGAAGAGATTCCAAAAATCTCTCCCTACAAAACTCACCGTCACAACAATGACGTAAGCCGAGAGCAAGCTAAAGAGACCCTGAAGTCTCGATCTTCTGCAAAGGTCATTTAACACCTTTAAAGATCAACATAAGGAACCACAGAAGTTCTACAACAGCAAAGATTCCAAAAATCTGGCCCCTACAAAGCTCGCTGTCACAGCAAAGAAGTAAGCCGAGAACAAGCTAAAGAGACCCTGAAGTCTCAATTTTCCGAGAAGGTCTGTCAATACTTCCGAAGATCAATATAAAGAGACCCCGAAGTTTCTTTTCAACAACACTTTTGCAAAGGTCATCAAGACTTTTGAAGTACAAAAAGAGACTAAAGTCTCAATCTTTCGAGAAGGTCCGTCAATACCTCCGAAGATTAACACAAATGAGACCCCGAAGTCTCCCACTTATCAAGTACAAAGTTTCTGAAGGTCTTCTAATACCTCCGAAGTCCAGCAAAAGAGACCCCGAAGACTCTCCGATTCTTATAATCAACTAATTTCAGAGCCTGAAACTTCCGAAGGTCCGCCTATACCTTCGAAGATCAATAAGACTCTGAAGTCTCTCTAGAGCGCTGAATCAGCTAAATTCAGAGCCTGAGGCTTCTGATGGTCCGTCTTTACCTCAGAAGCTCAACGCAAGGGACCCAGAAGTTTCCACTTCAAGCGCAGACTTCGAAAGGTCCGCCAATACCTCTGAAGTCCTGCAAAAGAGACCCCGAAGATTCTTCGGTTCCTGGAATCAGCTAATTTCAGAGCCTGAAGCTTCCGAAGGTCTGTCTTTACCTTTGAAGCCCAACGCTAAAGACCCAGAAGTCTCTAACTTCAAGTACAAACTTTTGAAGGTCTGCTAATGCCTCTGAAGTCCACCAAAAGAGACCTCGAAGTCTCTCCAATTCTTAAAATCAGCTAATTTCAAAACGCAAAGCTTCCGGAGGTTCGTCTTTACCTCCGAAGCTCAATGCAAGAGACCCAGTAGTCTCTCTCATTTTTAGAAATAGGTCGTGCCCACACAGGGGCTAGTTGATCCATAGCAAGAAAACAGAACATAAAATTTATTGATTTCAGAGCCAAATCAAAAGCTTTCGAAGGTCTGTCAATACCTCCAAAGCACAAGAGACCCCTAAGTCTCTTTCTTTAGCAAAGATTGAATCTTCCGCGAAGGTCCTTCAATACCACCAAAGATTAACAAAAGAGATCCCAAAGTCTCTACAAACTCGCTTTTCTAGCAAAAATGTAAGCCGAGACAACACAAGAGACCCTGAAGTCTCTCTCTTTAGCAAAGAATGAATCTTCCGCAAAGGTCTTTCAATACCTCCGAAGATTAACAAAAGAGATCCCGAAGTCTCTACAAAACTCGTCGTTCCAGCAAAAACGTAAACCGAGATAATGAATTAGACCCCGAAGTCTCCCACTTCAAGTAACGAACTTCCGCAGGTCCTTCAATACCTTCGAAGATTAACAAAGAGACCCAGAAGTCTCCGACCATCAATCAAATTAAACTTCTAAAGGTCCGACAATACCTTTGAAGTAACAAAGAAGACTCCAACATCTCCACAAATCAACAAAAGAGTTGTAGAAGCTTTACACTTAAAGCAAAAGAGGCCTTGAAATATCAAAAATAACAAATAAACCATCACAGTTTAGAATCAAAGAAAGCCATGACCATGCGGAGATCCAGATAAAACAAGCATCATCAGAATCTATGAAGGTTAAGACTCACCACCAGTCGCTCCAAAGATCAACCAGAGATTCAGACAAACACCCTGTCAGCCAAGGATCGACCAATGATCATGACTAAACCATAGATCTCCATCAAGCATCGCAACAGTGCAGCATTGAAGACCGAAAAATAAAGATAGCTTCTGTACGAGAGTAGCTTGAGCAAGAAATCCCGAATGAGACCATGATAAGGGCAGCAAGCTAAAAACTTTAAATCAAACTAGCATAGGCACAAAGACCTCCAAATAAAGACAAAATAGGGCAATTTGATCTAGAGTAACGACAGTAGATTTTCCCTAGAAAGACAACGAAACATTTTCCAAAGTGAAGAACATTAGGTCCGTTCCGTTCGTGACACAACAACCTACATTTTCTTCAAAGATGAAAAACATTCCGGCATCTTTCTTAGTGCAGAAAAACAACTTGGCTATTCCTTCAAGCATAGATTGACTAAGCTTCTCTTGAGCTGTAGGATCACAGTACCTCGTTCCTAAAAACTTTAAAAACTTGACATAATCCCTAAGCACAAGTGAAAAATACTAAACCAAACTAGCGTAGGCACAAAGACCTCCAAATGGAGACAAAATAGGGCAATTTGATCTTGAGAAAAGAAAGTAAATTTTCCCAAAAAAGGCAACGAAATATTTTCCAAAGTGAAGAACATTAGGTCCGTTCGGTTCGTGATACAGTAACCTACGAAGCAGAAAAATATTCCAGCATCTTTCTTAGTGCAGAAAAATAACTTGGCTATTCCTTCAAGCATGAATTGACTAAGCTTCTCTTGAGCCGTAGGATCACTGCAACACCCGAGATTTTTCCACGTAGACTTAAGCATAGGCTTAAGGTCTATGTACCCAAAAAAGGCCCAATAAATGTTAGAAAGGTGTAAACCTAAGGATAGAAACCTATGAGTATCGAAAAACAAGATTTTGTGAAAAACCATCCAAATTGCATGAGTTATATACAAAGAGTGTATATAAGAAGATAAATGAGTTCAAAAATGATTTGCAATATGAGAGTTGCATAAAATGTTTTCAAATGTTTCAAAATGATTTTAAAAAAAAAACCAAATGTTTTCAAAATCTCATTGAAAGAGAGATTAGGGGTTATCATGTAGAAATGAGCCATAAAACCTTAGAAATGAACCTTCGATTTGGAAAACTCGAAAAAATGAAATGGAAACTAGGGTTATGTTGACCTACATTTAATGTAGGAACCAACATATAACTTAGAATAACCGTAAATAATAATCATTTCTAGTAGTTGCAAAACAAAGAAATGCAATAAGTCACCTAGAAATAAAATGAAAGAAATAAATATTTCAGAGTTAGAAATGTTAGTGGACACTCTAAACGCTAGGATGGAAGCTTAGAAATGAAAAATAATGGAATAAACCATTAGTTTAGAGTTATTTTGAAAGATTAGGGTTTCATTAAGAATGAAATGAAAAATTAGAAATGAAATAAGAAATACAAAATAAAAAATGAAAATAAAATGAAAGTGGAAATAAAATGAGAAGTGGTGTTTGGGTGTAATTATTAAAGTTTGGATAAGGGGTGACTAAGAAGTGGTCCCATTTGCCAAAAACGTGGGCACAAGGGGATTCTTTGTGTGCCACCTATATTGTAGGAAAAAAGTTTATTAAAAACTAAAACTTCCTAATTTATGTAAAACACCTAAATTTTAGTAATTTTCTTAAAAATAGATAATTACTAATTTAAAAATAATTGCTAGCATATTTAGATAATGATAATACTAAACCTTGATGGAAAAGGAATAAATCTAGAGCATAAGATTAAAAGTTACTAAATCCTTGCCATAGAAATAGTTTCCAAAACATAAAACACGTAGGTTTCCTTAATTATATAAAACTTGTAGTATTTAATGTGAACCATTGGATGGTTTAAGATTTAATCTAGCCATCTAAAATAAATAAAACTTTAATATTTTTAGTAGTTTAAAAATTTAAAAGAGTTAAAGATAAATAAAAAATTAAAAGAGATAGAAATAGACTTGGTTTAGGATTGGGTAGAGTTAGGGTTAGATTAGGTTTAGTTTAAGGAGGTGGAGGGGGCTGGCCGAACCCTATAAAAGGGAGGCTGGTCGAACTCCCCACTCCACACACCAGTCTTCAGCTTCAAAAGAAAGAAGAAGAAGAAAACCCAAGACCCCCACCAAGTTTAAAGAAGGAAGATCGAGTCAAAGCCGCGAGGAGTTAAGCGAAAAAGGAAGGGAGTACCACTATCCTAAAACTTTATTTTTTAAAATTCCCCGTTTTCTCGATTAGTTTAGTTGCATGTTTTCAAACATATTTTTATAAAAATATATGTTGTTTTTCAAAAAGTTTTTCTGCATCAAAAAGCATTGTTTTGGGTTGAGTAAACTTGAGTGAAAAAGTCTAAATGCTATCTCAAGTTAAAGTGGTAAGACGAGAGGTTTTAAAAGAAACACCTTGGGTTGTGAGGTTAGTTGCCTTAGTAACCATGATTAGGATTCCCATGTTGGCATCAAAATAATCCCTAAGTAAGTTATGTATTTTTATCCACAAGTGAGGTATATAATGTGCTTCATATGTGAGGTATATGATGTGCTCCATAGAGAGGTATATTTGTGCTCCATAAGAGAGGTTCAAACATGATTCATAAAACGTAATTTTTTCAGTTGTGATTATGGTATAGTGAAAGTGATGTGTTGTTTGGCCTAAGAAACACTACTTTGAGAGGCATCTCTATAAGAGAGAAGTTTGTATCCAGATCCGTCCAGAGAAGACGGTGGTTGGTTTTCAGAACAACCCTGGTGAAGGAAGTAGAACATTAAATAATAATAATGTGAGAATGAGTGACTAAAGTAAGCATAGAATAATGCATTACAGTAGACAAGTATTTATTTATATATATACAGTTGCATCTTGTCATCTTGTTTATCTCTTTATAGTTGTTGATTTCAAAACATAAACCTGTTTTCGATGGCTGATACCAAAATCGTTTTCAAAAGTGTATTTAAGAGTTCAAATATAGATGGTTGATAGGTTTTGAAAAAGGAAGGGTGAATTTAAGAGGTTTCGAAAGATGGTTTTAAAGAGGCAATGTTTGGATGAGGTTTTTGTGGCAAAACGGCTTGTGGATTTTTTGGAAAAGGTGTCAAAACATCAACCTATGTTTTTTCCCCCTACAGGTACGAGAAGAAGAATATAGAGTTTTACTAGAGAACTTGAAAAGAAAGCAAAGAACTAGAAGTATGTACTACTCTGAGAACCGAGAAAGATGAAGATGATAGTTTTAGATTTGTTTGTCTCGTTTTCAGAGAACTTAGCCCTATAGGAATCCGAAATTTGGTTAGAGAGAAAAGACCTGAATTTCGCCATTGACGCAATAACTCTAACAACAAATATTTCAAATAGTTTAGTCCTTAACCATTAGTTTTGAAGACCCTAAGTAATTAAAGTCAATTAAGGTGATTAGTAGTAACTAAATTCAGAGAGTTAGAGGTTTTATATAGTGCTCAACTAAGCAATAGGTAACTATTTTTACCCCTAGTTCATACTACGAGGCCTGGGTCGTGGTTTCGACTTGATAAGCGGGTCAGACCATTGGGAGTCCAGGATCGGGGTGTGACAATCACAGTACCTCGCTCCCAGCACTAGTCAGGATCTTCAGAGTACACCAAATTAGTGGCACCTTAGCTTTGGCATTTGGCCTGCAAGCAGACCTTTGCCAAAGAGGGGCATCTGTAGACACCTAAATTTGGTTCACTTTGAATACCACAGTAATTCTGTCGAAACCAGTCAAATAGAGTCTGAAACGGAACCCGAAAAAGTCGAAACGAGGTGACAGAGTTGAGGCTTGAGCCAGAGCCTCAGGACCTAGAAACCTTTGAAAACTCTTAGCAAAGCTCTGGAAACCCCTGAAAACACACTAGGAAGGTCCGAAAAACACAAAATCAACCCAAAAAACTAGTTCAGAAAGTCCTTAAGGTAAGAAAACAATTCCAGAGCAACTCCGAAGGACCCCACAAAGCCCTAAACTGTTTCAGCTAGAAGGTACCCCGTGGCACCGCCTCAAGAGAGATCTGACTGCACTGGTCAGATCAGGGCACAAAGCTTGATGTTTTGAACACATCTTCAAGATACGCGCACAGACTCCAAGGGCCTATAAATAGGACCCCCTTGGTTACTTTTGATTTAAACTTCATATTTCCTCTTGAAACTTCTGAATCTCGAGAAGGTTGTTCACTTAAGACTTCGATTCGCTCCACGTAGCTTACTTCGAGTCTTCTAGTTTAGTTCTAAGTCTTTTCAAGTACGAAAACTCTCTTCGTGGGCCACCTGCTGCCCTCGGAACGAGAACGGGGACGCAAAAACTTGTCGAATAGACCTTAGAAAGAATTATAGGTAGGAACCCCACAGAGAGACCTATCAAAGTGAGAAAATAAGAGAAATAGTAACGAACTTCTGCCCAAGTCTCCAGTCAAATCTCGAAAGCGCTCAGGTATACTCAATACTCTCAAACTCTTTACGATTCATTGTTCGAAGATAGTGCATTCAAGCATTGTAATTTTTTCGAAAAGCAATAAATAATAAACCTTCAAAACAAAAGCTTGTTTTTATCGTCAAAATGGTTTAATGTAGCGTATCTCTGAAGGAGCATATTTTCTATCGTGACCCCATAGTACGCTATATAATATTAGATAGTATTCGGGATAACACAAGTCTTCCCAATTCAAAATGAGAGAGAGCTCTATGATAAAATGTATGATCAATTCATAGAGAACTCAAGCAAAACCTGCATGAATCGTGAATTAAACTTTTTTAAAACTCTTTCCGAACAAGGAAAGAAACATCGAAACTCCGCCCATGAGGGGATTTCACTTACAAAACCGGCAAGAATCGTTAAGTTCTTTTACAAAACTGGTATGAATCGTTAATCACAATCTTCTCACGCTCCTTCAAATAAGGACACATCACCGGCACGAATCGTTAATTATAATCCTTTCACGCTCCTTCAAATAAGGGCACATCATCTGAGTTACGATCATTCCCTATGAGACGCCAAGTTCTCTCCAAAATGAGGAATAGCTGTAGCCCAACCTCTAGTATGGAAAATTTCTAAAGGTGAGAGATACAAAGATCTCCCAGAGCATGAACAATCCACTTAAGCCCTCCCAAGCATTGAGGCATGCCAATAAGAACAGGTAAAAACTCCTTGTTATCTCCGTTCGTTAAGATAACAGAAGTAGAGGTCAAATCATTTACGCTAATGTACTTATCTTTCCTATTTTGTTTTCTTATAAAAATTGAAGGAACTGTTTTCTTATGCAGGAGAGTTCGTACACTTTGTGCACACAAGATGAGACATCAACACGGATATTTGATAAAACACCCCTTTTATGAAGTAGAAACTGACTAACATCGGGCGGTTGTCAGGTGCCTAACACCTTCCTGACCCGTAACCAGGACCCGTACCTTGAATCTCTACAAAAAAATTGCAGACCACATCAAATAGAAGAAGATATTACTTGGTCTCTCTAAAGAGACTAGATAACAACTTTTTCTAAACAAAAGGGACTTGATACCCTTCAAATTCAGGTGGCGACTCTACAACATTGAACAAAGGATGAGACTCCCCTTCCCCTATTACAGCGACCAGAAAAATGCACTAAGAGCAGGAAAGAGAGAAACATCTACAGAATAAATACACACACACATGAACACACAACTTTACTTTACTATCAAACGCCAAAGAAAATGGAGCAGGTTCTCCCTTCGACTAAGATGATCAAGGAGACATGCGGTATTCTCCGTGAGATGGGACTCGGGCAGCGAGAATCAAGGCGCATTATTTAGTAATGAGGAATGAAGCGTTTTTTCTCATCGGTTAAACGAAAAATGATTTATACATCTCAGGTTCCCTCTGCATCCCCAAGCTTTCTTTTCGAAGAGAGGTGGGGCGAGAGGGAAAGAGAGGGTCGTCGTAAAGGTCGTTTGAGTTCGGCATGGGTTGGCGTCGGTCGAAAGATGGGGCACTATAGCCCTCATCAAAGGCAAGTTGCTGTGTAGGAACAAGGTTATCAATCTCAACGAATTCCTTCTCTAGAGCCACTACCTTCGCTCTCAGATCTATTAATTTCGCCTCCAAAACTGCTCTACGCTCTCGCAACAGAACCAACGGCTGCTCCCATGCTGCGACAACGTCATTCAAAGCATAACCCTCTTCCCAGACTGCTCGAACTACACATAAGTAGTCCTTTAACTACTTTACATTACAACCTCCCTTTTTCGCATCAGTGATACGGCGCTCCCACCTCTGTAACAGCCTTTCACTCAGATTAACATTGAAGGTAGTGCTCATCGCCTTCATAACATTCAACAAATTTACAATAAGAGAAGCCAACACCCCCATCAAATTGTCAAACAAAGCACGGGTGGCCAAATGAACTCTCTACAACCAAATCTTCTGATAAATTTCTTGATGCTCTGCAGTACTGGGAACTGCCCAGCCTAAACAATTATAGCCAAACCCTAGTTTCCCACCAAGGAGATGCTCTCAGGCACATCAAATAGCTCTACTAGGCCATTCCCCACTCCCTGAGTCCCAAACGTTAAACCCGCTTCCGTTACCAACTCTATAGAGGGAGAATGGTCAATGGGACTCTTATCGAGACGGACAACCTACGCCATCCGGAAGGGCTGCAGAGTTATTAACCTCAGCTTTAAGATCCAAGAGGGCTACAGAGTTAGTAACCTCAGTAGCCTGACTAGATTCTACGACTGCACCCCCACTCTCAACAACGACATTCTTGGGGACTGTGTCATCTACTCCTAAAGCATCACCACCAAGATCCGAAATAGATTCTGGACTGAAAAATTTAGGGACTGATATTACCCCAACCCCAGGCTCCTCAATGTCAGCCATGTCATCTATCCCAGAAGAAGCCACCATCTGACTTATGGCACCAGCAAACTCCTCAAAATGAGTTGCCCGCTCTAAATCCTCCCTAATATCCTCAGTCATCTTCATAACTTGTTCAACCTTATCATCCACAACAGCAAGAGCTGGTGAAAGATCAAATCCTGCCTTAGTCTTCGCCACCTCCAGCTAGATAGATGATCCTTTTACCTTCTTACGAATCAAGGGAGAAACATCCTCCACCTCGGCCTCATCTGCTGACAATCTGACTTCTTCAAAACCAAGGGGCACTTCATCATCATCGTCTAGAACGACATTTCTATAGACATCATGATGAGACTCGGTACCCTCTTCTCTAGATGAATCTTCGAAGACACTGTCAACCATCTCGGAAGCAGAAGAAACTTGAGAAGTTCTTAAGCACTTACTCTTCACCGTAGGAGCCTGGGGAAAAGAAAAAAAGGGTAAATGAACCAAGATGCCAGCAAAACAGCACCAAAGAATCTTAAACCAAAGATACAAGACTCACCACAGAGTGTGAACGCTTAGCGCTAGAGCCCGCTACCCCGGAGTCATTAGTCACAACCTTCTGCTTCGAGCCATTAGAAGCGATCTTTCTCCCAGATCGTGTCTCCATCTCAGCAAGAATAGGCTCATCTTCTCTGATGACCTTCAAATGCTTATGCAGGCCAGTATCTACATAATCTACGGCGTATCATGCCCGCTGAGATAAGAAAGTGCCTATTAGTTGCAATTGCGCTTCCCAAAAATCCAAGGCCTCCCGAGAAGAGTGGGTGACCCAGTTGGCTGGGAGAAAGAAAATCTCAAAAGGAGGCTGACGAATGTGGATGGCCCTGCCATCACAGAGGTAAAGTAAGAAGCATGTATCAAGATTGTTATCGTCATCAGGAAACTCACACAGACGACTATGAATATGTAAATAATAGCCGAGCTGCCGCGTACAACGGTCCACATCATATTCAAGAAGCTCCCACGCTTCACTAGCACGAGTAGGCAAAAAACCAAGGGTAGCAACAACGGCGAAGTATCACTATCCACTGCCAACAAAGAGTTCTTCGTAAGTGTATGATTGCCCTCAATCGAACTACAGTTGGCATAAGAGTCCACGCCGTCGGGGACTTGCTTGTAAGGGCAAAAACATACCGCCCATGTAACACCATAAAAATTTTCTTGTGGGCCTTGAGAAGCCCATGGGCTGAGCCCATGAGATTAACCACACCCAATGTAGGGTGGCATGTGTGTAGAGTGCATGGCAACTGGTGCCATGCACGTTAAAGGAATTAATTCTACACGTATGTGTGATAAATGTGAGGGTTGATGGAGTGATTCCAACCCTCGAATTTGTATTTTCATATGTGATGGATGAATGGGTTGATGGATTGATTCCAATCCTTAGATGAACAAATACCTCACGCTTAAAATGAGAAGTAGAGTGTTGGAAAAATGCTTTTGCATGGCATGTGTAGGATAAATTGAAAAAGAGTTAGAAGAAATGGTTCGATCCTCTTATTTCTCGAACTAAGAGATCCATGAATCGGGATCCTAATGCATATAGATACAAATGGCCCAACGGGAGTAAGAATTTCCAGGAACATTTGGAACATTTTGTTTTTGAGCAGAAGAGTCATTTTCAAGTAGTGTTCGATCGATTATGTATTAATCAATATTCAATTAATTGGTCCGAGGTTATCGACAAACAAGATTTGTTTAAGTCACTTCATTTTTTTTTGTCCAAGTTACTTCTCTTTTTGTCCAAGTCACTTCTCTTTTTGTCTAAGTCACTTCCTTTTTTCTTTGTGAGTATCGGGAATATCCCATTCATAGGTCCGAGATCCACATTTATGAATTAAAAGGGCCGAATGATCAACTCTGCAATCAGTTGTTAGAATTAATAGGTGTTCAAATCGTTCATTTGAATAAATTGAAACCATTCTTATTGGATGATCGTGATACTTCCCAAAAATCGAAATTCTTGATCAATGGAGGAACAATATCACCATTTTGGTCAATAAGATACCAAAGTGGATGATTGACTCATTCCATACTAGAAATAATCCCAGGAAATACTTTGATAACACCGATTCCTATTTTTCAATGATATCCCACGATCGAGACAATTGGCTGAATCCTGTGAAACCATTTCATAGAAGTTCATTGATATCTTCTTTTTATAAAGCAAATCGACTTCGATTCTTGAATAATCCACATCACCTCTGGTTCGATTGTAACAAAAGATTCCCTTTTTGTGTGGAAATGGCCCGTATCAATAATTATGATCTTACGTATGGGCAATTCCTCAATATCTTGTTCATTCGCAACAAAATATTTTCTTTGTGCGTCGGTAAAAAAAAAAATGTTTTTTTTAGAGAGATACTATTTCACCAATCGAGTCACAGGTATCTAATACATTCATACCTAACGATTTTCCACAAAGTGGTGACGAAATGTATAACTTGTACAAATCTTTCCATGTTCCAATTCGATCTGATCCATTCGTTCGTAGAGCTATTTACTCGATCCCAGACATTTCTGGAACACCTCTAACAGAGGGATAAATAGTCAATTTTGAAAGAACTTATTGTTAACCTCTTTCAGATATGAATCTATCTGATTCAGAAGGGAATAACTTGCATTAGTATCTCAATTTCAATTCAAACATAGGTTTGATTCACACTCCATGTTCTGAGAAATATTTACCATCCAAAAAGAGGAAAAAACCGAGTCTTTGTCTAAAGAAATGCGTTGAGAAACGGCAGATGCATAGAACCCTTCAATAAGATGGGGGTTTTTTAAATCTCTCAAAATGGAATCTATTCCAAACATAATTGCCATAGTTCCTTACTTCGACAGGGTGCAAATATCTAAATTTTACCCTTTTAGATAATTTTTCAAACCTATTGCCGATACTAAGAGCAGTCAAAAATTAGTATCCATTGTTCATGATATTATGCATGGATCAGATACATCATGGCCAATTCCTCAAAAAAAATTGTGGGCGATTCTTCCAAAATGGAATCTGATAAGTGAGATTTCGAGTAAGTGTTTACATAATCTTCTTCTGTCCGAAGAAATGATTCATTGAAATAATAAGTCACCCGTTCCATTGATATGGACAGATCTGAGATCACCAAATACTCAGGAGTTCCTCTATTCAACCCCTTTTCTTCTTCTTGTTGCTGGATATCTCATTCGTACACATCTTCTCTTTGTTTCTCAGGCCTCTAGTGAGTTACAGACAGAGTTCGAAAAGATCAAATCTTTGATGATTCCATTATACATGATTGAGTTGCAAAAACTTCTAGACAAGTATCCTACATTTGAACTGAATTCTTTCTGGTTAAAGAATCTCTTTCTAGTTGCTCTAGAATAATCTTTGTGAGATCGTCAATAGTGTACCGAGGGCGTCTTTAGAGTATACAGAATCAGTATAGCAATCCTTCTTCTGACACAACAACACAATTTCAATCAGTATTCAAAAGAAGTGGTACATAATTTATTTCTTCCTTTCTTGTTCCTTATATATGCAGAACCATGTGCTATTCAATAAAAAATTCCTCAAATTCCTATAGTAGTAGTATAGGGTTCTTTCCATTACTAGCTTTTGGCTAGAAACTGAAGATCTGGTAAAGTGTGAGTCCAACGGGTTGGGTTGGGTTCTAATAATTCATGAAAGAGATTATCATATTCCCATAATTCAATTAGATACGAAATGGTAGTGACAATATCTTTATTGATGATAGTGACGATAATGATGATAGTGACGATATCGATGATGGCCTTGATACAGAGCTGCATGAGGAGTAGAATAATTGCAAAAATGCTTTTGCAAGGCATGCATTTGAATAAATCGCATGGTAGCATATGTTTTTTACGTAAGGAATTACATGCATGCATGCGTACAATCATATTCACACTTGTATGTACGTGTGTAGAGGTATATATATATATATGTATATATGTACGTATATATAATATGTATATATATAGTTATTAAAAATTTATGCACGTGAATAGTTTTGCATATAATTAGTGAATATTTATATACATAAAATTAAATCATTTGAATTGATTCTCATGCATGGAAATAAGGTACGTGTAAGTGGGGACGTATAATATTTAGGTATATATATATAGATATACATACATGAACTGTGTGGACCCCACACCCTACCAAAAACGTGTATAATCTAGGAGATAATATCTAAGTCTTGTAGGTTACTCTGAGTTGGTTGGGAATGAGATAATTTAGGAAACAATGATCTTAGAGTTTTGAAAAAAATAGAAAGAGAAAGAGAAAGAGTGAGAGAGTGTGGTCGATCTCTCCATAAGAGAGGATCGACCCACACAAGACCTAATTCCTTAAGGAGTCATCTTTTTACACAAAACCTAGAAAATCTACCAAATTTAGAGGTAGGGTTGTTATTGGTTATCCAATAAGGTTTGGGATCATTTGAACTGTTGGATCTAATCGTAGGACACTTGTGAACATCCTAGTAAATTCCCTTGTAATTTAGGGAAGTAATTTAACACAAAACATTGGCCACATTGTGTGGATTGGCTAACTAAGGGAGGATATCGATCTCCCGTTATGATATGATTCTTTTCTCTAGTAAACTATTTACCAAATTAGCAAAACTTTCTCACTTGAGTAGTTCTAGAATATTAGGGTTTTCTTAAAGTTGAAACACCATTAACTATTGGATGGTGATCAAGTGATCACCACCATCCAATCTAAGAAAACCCTAACTGTGTAGCCTTTTTGGAAGAGGTTCTCTTTGTAAAAAATTGCTAAAATCTCTATCTCTTAGTTAAAATAAAATATTTGAAAAGTGAGAAGATTTTTAGAGGTTCTTAGGGAGAGAGAAAATCTAGGGAGAGGAGGAGAGATCGACTATAGCAAGAGCCGATCCCTCCAAGTCTCTCCACTTTCGGAGAGTTGAAAAAAAAAAGAAAAGGAAAGAGGAAGAGATCGGCCAGCCTTAGCCCCTTTTTGTTTGCTATCCCTTCTCCATCAGCCTATAGAAAAACTTCAAAGTTTAAGGCTTAAGAGGAAGGAGAAGAAGTTGGTGAATCAACCTCCATTAAATGCGCGGTTAAAGGTAGGGAAAACGTGGGTGTTGTAAGTATAATATTACTTATTTTTCTGTGAAAACCTTGATTTCATTATGTTCATGAAGGGTTGTTTTTCCATGAACAAATAAGCATAATTGCATATGTTGGATATATTTTCATGATGCATTAAATTCCATGAAAGATAATGAATTAAATATTCGATTGAAAATTTAATAATAGATTTGAGAAGTGATATATGGTTTGATGGGTGATTCCAAACCATGTCCACCAAGTGTGGGATTCCTGCAGAAGATCGTACGGTGTACGATGGAAGAGAAATCAAAAGATTTAACAAGAAAACGAACCAATAGTTCATTCTGAAATTCTTGGTAATGTTGATGCTATTTGTTTTGGTTATGATGCTTATATATATGTTATATGTTATTTGTACTGTGAAGGATGATTTTTGAATCCCTATAGAGCATTGGCTCACCCCGTTCATTTCATCTTTTATAGATCAGTGAAAGCGATACATTGGAATGCGAGTTGCGGCGTGTTTGAGAGGAAGAAGACTAGGTAGGTCTTCTATGATACATTATTTTGGTTTTTATTGGCTTGAATAATGTTGAAGAAGTTACTTGGACAAGATTGGAAGTTTTATGGTCGTTTTTTCATTTAATCTCATTTTTTGACAGCATGCAGGGTTTTCTGACCGGTAGTTAGATTTTGAACCATATCTGATGTTTTATGTGATAGATTAAAATTTTGTTTATACCTCTGGAATAATAAAATAGGAAGAAAAAAATATTATTCATTCCCTTACTAAGAGGGATGGATTTCTTCAAGAGACAAGCTTTATTTGAAGACTTGAGTCCATAAAAAAGACTACTTGTCTTATAGTTTAGCTGCTTTATCTATCTTTGGTTTCATCGCTTGTTGATTTTTGAAAGAACTGTTCAAGGAACAAGCGATACCCTCTCTCGCCACCAATGTCTCCTCAGACATTTAGAGGAGTTCGCAGTAAAAGTTTCATAATTTTTGGATGTGTTTAATTCATGTTTTCCTATTTTACAATACGAACTATGCATACTGAAATCTGTCACTGTTTGCACATATGTTGGATTGCGCCTGAATTCTAGGTGAATCCTTAGGGAACTGGACTTAGGCCAAAACATGAAAGTCGTGCATCTCTGAGTTTAGTTTTAGAAGAATTTGACGGGCAATTCGATTCACAAAGAGTGAACCATGAATGTTTAACTGAATAATGTACAGGAGCAGTCAGTTGAACGTGTTCTAATAATCACACTATTTTATGTATGTTTTTCTGTTTAAAAAATATTACAAAAATAGTGTGTAATTGTAGACATGCTTGTGAACAAAACCTTATAATGCTCACCTATTTTGGATACGTAATTAGTGGCGAGATGTACTACAAAGTCTAGAAAGCCCTGCTGGCACAGTTGCTGATATGTAAATACAAGAGTTGCATGGACCCTAGGACCCTAGTTAGACCTTGTGACTCGCGGTGACCTAAGAACAGGTCTAACGCATGAGAACTAATGACACTGATGATGACCTAGATGTGGGCCCAGATTTGACTACCCAACTTAGACTCAAATCCAGTTATATTGGGCCTAATTGACCAAGCCCATGAGGATGGACCTAAATGCATTTCAAAACCCACCCAAATAATGTTCCGGGCTTTGGATATTTACACCCTGATGGGGGTGTAAGTACACCCAAGGTGCGGGATGTTACAGTTGGTATCAGAGCTTAGGCTCTAGATCTTTTTGGAACTTGTGGAGTCCATTTGTTGTTGGTAAAAAGTCCTTTTTGAAAAAAAATGGTGTTTGCTTTGATGATTTGTTAAATTCCTTTAAGTGAGATGCTTTAAAATTTATATATATATGAGTATGTTTTTTTTACTTTGACGTCATGTCTTTAAAAGAAATGTTTTATAAGGGGAAAGGGAAAATCTCTTAAGTTCAAGTAGTATGCCTTATTCAAGTAATTGGTGTAAGGTTTTACAACCTTAACCAGGTGATATGTGGGCGTCGATATGGAGTCGACCCGATAGATTAGTGGAAGTGTTTCTTTTTAAAGGAAATGACATATGGACCGGCATGGCATAACCTAGCTGATGCATACGAGGCAACCTCGAATGCCACACAGACTGAGGCAAACTGGGATTAATCCAATCATCAGGAGCAACAGGATGAAGGGTTGCAAACTAGAACTCAACAAATTGAGCGTAACCAGGATAGAGTGGTGGATGTCATAGGAAGGTTTACCGACAACCTTTAAGGAGGTTGAGGGTAACGGAATCAATCACCACCTAACCAAGCAGGTGAGAATGAGAACAGACAAGTTAGTGCACTGAAAAGATTTTTGAGGTTTCGACCGAAGAAATTTCAAGAGAATGAGAAATCATTGGGAGCAAAGGAGTGGTTGATGGGGATATAGAAGAAACTCGTAGACATTGGAGAAGCTAAGGAGCATCGGGAGAGACTTTCTACTTACCTACTAGTTAAGGAAGCAAACCGATGGTGGAAAACAATCGGCCACAACCACGATGTGGAGAATGCAACATGGACGGACTTTGAAGCGTTATTTCTAGAAAAGTTGTAACATCCCGTACCTTGGGTGTACTTACACCTCTCCTGGGTGTAAATATCCAAAGCCTGGAACATTAATTAGGTGGATTTTAAGATACATTTTGGTCCATCTCTTTCTTGAGCTTGGTCAGTTTAGGCCCAACAAAACTGATTTCGGGTCTTAGTAGATTAGGCCAAATAGGGCCCACATCTAGGTCAGGGATTAAAACAAAAACTTAAAACATGGTAGACATGTCCGTAGGTCCAAGTAGGTTATAAGATCTGACTAGGGTTCTTGAGATCATGTGCCTTTTGTATCTACATTTCTTAAATCGTGCCAGTGGAAGGTTTTCTAAATTTGCAGAACACCTTGTAAGTGATGAATATTCAGAATAGTAGCACCTTTTGGGTTTTTATTCAAAAATATGTCTACATACTCACAATATTTTTGTAATATTTTTATGCCAGAAAAACATACATAAAATAACATGTTTATTAAACCCCATTCAACTGATAGGTTTTGCATGACATTCACTTAAAAATTTATGGTTTATGCTCTCGGTATTGGAATTACATTCTGTCAAATCTCTCTAAGACTATACTCAGAGCCACACGACTGTTGTGTTTTGGCCTAAGTTCAGTTCCTTAAGGATTCACCCAAAAATCAAGCACAATCCACTACATACGCACATAGTGACAGATTTCAGTACGCATAGTTCGATTTGTAAAACAGAAAAACATGACTTAAACACATCCAAAAATTATGAAGCTTTTACTACAAAGTCTTCTAGATCTCAAGTTTCTAAAGCTATAAATGAAATTATAATCCATCACATAAAACATCAGATATGGTTCAAAATCTAATTGCTGGTTAGTAAACCCAGCATACTGTCAAAAACGAGATTAAACTAAAAATGACCATAAAACTTCCCATCTTGTCCAAGTAACTTCCTTAACCTTATTCAAGCCAAATAAATAAAATTAATGTATCATAGAAGACCTACCTAGTCTTCTTCCTCTTCAAATACGCTGCAACTCACGTTCCAATGTATTCCTTTCACTGATCGGTGAAAGATGAAACGAACGGGATGAGCCAACGCTCAGTACGGAATTCAAAATCATCCTTCACAGTACAACATCACATAAAACATATGTATTTCATATATTGAACAGCAACAAATCAAATAAAAATTTATCCACTTTACCAATTATTTCAGACCAAATAATTGGTTCGTTTTCTTATTTAAATCCTTACATTTTCTCTTTTTATCGTACATCGTACGATCTTCTGCAGGAATCCCTTACCTTGGAGGACATGGCTTGGAATCACCCATTAAACCGTGCATCACTTCCCAAATCTCTTATTAGATTTTCAACTGAATATTAATTCATTGTCTTTCATGGAATTAAAAGCATCATGAAATATATTTAACAAATGTAATATGTTTATGCATATAATTATTAGTTCATGGAAAAAAACCCTTCATGAACGTATAATCAACCATAAATCAAAGAGGAATAAGAAAGTTCATACTCACAAACCACCCATGTTTTCCACTACCTTTATTGCACGATTTGGTGACGATTGACTCTCTAGGTTCTTCTCCTTTCTGTAGCCATAAACCTTGAAGTTTCTCTGAGTTTTTGAGGGGGAAAAGCACACCAAACCAGGCCCTAGGACTGCTGCAGATTTTTTTCTCCCTCTCTTCTCTTTTTTTTTTGTTCTCAGTTCTCTCAAAAGTGAGAGACTTGGAGGGATCGGCCCTAGCTTAGCCGATCTATCCTTTTCTCCCTAGATTTTTTCTATCTCTAAGAACTCCCAAAAACTCTTCTAAATTCCCTAAATATTTTATTTAACCAAGGATAGAGATTTAGTAATTTTTTTTTTGATAAAGAAAACCCCATAAGGCTACACGGTTTAGAGTTTCTTAATTTGGATGGTGAGGTGATCACCATCCAATGGTTCATAGTATTTCAACTTTAAGGAAACCCTAATATTCTAGAATTATCCAAGTGAGAAGGTTTAGCTAATTAGGTAACAAATTTTTAGGGAAAGAATTAAGGAGAGATCGATCTCCTCTTTGGCTTGGCCGACCCACACAAGGTGGCCCTTGTTTTGTATCAAATTGATTTCCTAAAATTTATGGGCTCACTAAGATGTTCACAAGTGTCCTAAGATTAGATCCAACGGTTCGGATGATCCCAAACTTTATTAGATTACCAAAAATAACCCTACCTTTAATTTTGGGTAAGCTTTCTAGGTTTTTTGTAAAAATAGGATTCCCTAAGGAGATAAACATGTGTGGATCGACCACACTCTCTCACCCTTCTTCTTTCCATTTCTTTCTAAACTCTAGGATTTTATTTCCTAAATTATCTCATTCTCAACTAACCTAAAGTAACCCCCAAGATTTGGTTATTTTCTTCTAGAATATTCACGTTTTCTAGCATGGGTGGGGTCCACACAGTTTTTACATTCATTATATATATATATACATTTAAGTCTATACGTTCCCACCTAACATACCTTACTTACATGCAGTCACCTAACGAACCTGGATTAATCCTTGTTCTTTAAGATCATTGAGGCATGGTTGTTTGAAAAACTTAGGCTCAATTTCGTGCTATTAATGCTTTTAGTGCCTCGAATCTCTAGGATTTTACTTGTTTTGGATTTACTGCCACAACAGTTATTCCCTGTCCTGAAGAATTGCTGCTATAATATGGGATATTGAAACTTGGGCTAATGATTCTTTTCTAGTTTGTGGTACTTTTAATTCTTTGTCAACTACAATAAACTGTTTTTAAACCCTGGACTTTTGATAAAGTCACAGTATAATGCTCTTATCTGCTAGCGTTCTCTTTGGTTGTGGATTATTTTGAGTAATTGGTGTTTCAAGCTCTATATTGTTCGAGACTGCTAGTTCTTTTTTTTTTCCATTTACATGCTTACTGATATGGCTTTGGATATGTTTTCCACAATTTAATTAATGGAGACCTTTATATTCTGAAACATGTGGGTCTGGTATTGGCTCTTGTAGTTGAGGTTGACTAGGAGAATGCTGGGGTCGCTACAGTTTACAGTAGAAGACGGCTTGTAGAGAAAACTAGAGATAAAGGAAAGGAAGTTGCGGAAACAAACCATTTAGTTGCCCTCCAGCAAGAAGGATCAGGAGTATTGGGTATGTTTAATATAATCTCATTTTTTTACCGATCAAATATGGTTTTACAGTTTATATGATAGTAGTGGCATTTTGGATATTAATTTTATAAATACACCTATCTAAGCTAAATGCGTAGATGCAATACATTGACATTAAATTCTTTGCATTATCGGTTACTATTCAACGGTTTCCATGTAAAGATTGTTTTGTTCAGGTCATGTGTTTGTCCCAGAACTTGATCACTCAGTGTTAGTGACCTTAAAAGTTTAAGGAAAGAAGGAGATGCTTATATATATTTATCTTTGTATTTCCCTTCGTGGGAAGTGGTTGTTGATTATATTTTTGACAGCAGGTACTTCAAGGAGATGCTTATATATATTTATCTTTGTATTTCCCTTCAATCTCTTTTGTCAAAAGGTTGGGAGAAGAAGTACATATCTATGTTGTTGGGAGTCTGAAACAGAGGGAAACACAGAGGGAAAAACTCAAAATCCTCTCCTTTTTATTCTTGATTTTCTCTATTTTCTTTCCATTAATTCTTCCCTTTTTTTTTCATTTCTTTGATTATGTTCTTAATAGGTTCTATCTCTGAAGTTTATATGTTTATCTCTTTCTACATAGTAAAAGAAAAAAGTAGATATAGAGAGATTGAAGTGTGAAACATAGAAAAAGGAGAAAGAAAAGAGTGATTAATTTGATCTACGATTGAAGGCCAGGTATAATGTTCTTTGATTTAATATTTTAACCTAACGATTTGTTTGGGGTTTGAACCTATTTCAAACCAACATCCTATGACCTGGGTTTTACATAATCCTTCAATTTCTTCTTTTGTAATGTTGAAATTATGCTTAACAGAGGAACCAAATTAACCAATGGATACCACAAACATTAGCTTTAACTGTGTTTAGACAGTCACATAAATCTTCCAATTTTTTTTTGTGAAATAGCTGAATTTGATGAACTTAATTGGTTGAATAGATCAATCATGACAACTAATTAATCTAGTTTGCCCCTTAAAAATCCAAAAATGATGATAGAGTGAAGATTAACATCTAGCATTACAGATCTATTAGAGAAATGAAAAAGGATTGATTACATTAAAGAGGGAGATCTTTGTGGAAGTTTATAAATGTTGACCTTAATAGATGTGTTAATTTGGTGAATATTTGATTCTTATTGTTTTATTTGCGGATTTTAATTGTTGATTAGATACTCAGAGGTTCAGCTTTTTAGAAACTGATGATGAGATGTAGAGCTACTTTTGTTTTACTTGAGTCTTGAGATATTACTATTAATCGTAAGAAGAGGACGATGAGATCAGTCATTGTGTTAGGATTTTATGAACTCAAATCTTTTGATTTTAGTGAAACCAGTCATTTTTTTGTATGAATTTTATATGTAGAGTATTTGGGCAACATTGATCAGACCTAGCATTTTAGCTTTGATCTAATGTTTGTGTCTTGTGGCAAAAATTTTAAATGTTATATATGTTAAGTTAAATGATTTGTTAATTTGTGATGTCTAGGACATTTTTCATGGTTTTTTTTCTTCTTCTAACTAGTTAAATGTTATGTAATGTTATGGTTTTGTCTTATTCTCTTTACTTTTGGTTTAAATGATAAGGCTTTTGACTGTGCTTGTTGTTCATTATAATGTTTGTGTCTTGTGGCAAAAATGCTAAATGTTATATATGATAAGTGTAATGCTTTGTTAATTTGTGATGTCTGGCTCATTTTTCATGGACTTTTTTCGTCTACTAACTGATTAAATGTTATGGTTAAGTGTAATGGTATATATATTTATCTACCGATGCTCATATTAATGGGTGCCAAGGAAGCACAGCTAATCAGTCAGGTGGTTATTTCATTTCATTACGACTTTATTTAATAGATGCGATTAGTTATGTTCTAATGTTGGAATATTTTCTTAGGTACACGAAAAAAAGGTAGTTTTTTAATGAATATGGACAACCTATAGATGATGGATCAGAGCAATTTGCAACAGCCATTGGAAAGATAACAAAAGCACATTGTCCACCTGCAGTTGCTTCTTGGAAAAAAGTTCCTTGTAGTATCAAGGAAATCATATGGAACAATATTAATGTGAGTCAATTTAGTTTATTGAAGATTTTGTTTTATTCAGTATACGTGACATATCTTCTAATTGTTATTGCAGCATTAGTTTGAAGTACTAGAAATTTATAAAAAGAAAGTGTTACGGAAAGCTAATATTGCTTGGAAATCCTGGAAGTCATCACTCCGTAAAGATTACGATAAATTTGGAACAGATGTAGAGCGAAAAAAAAATAGGCCAGAATTTATGAAGAAAGAAGATTGGAAAGATTTTGTTGATTTTTGCTCTATAGGGGAAGATTGGGTCCGTCTTGAAAAAGGAAAGGAGCTAGGAAAAAGATTAAGAGACTACACTCTTCAGGTAGGACTGGATGTGCGAGGATAACACATAAGATGGTAATTAATGTACATCCCTATAGTTTTATTTTATTTTTTATTCTGTTACAATATGAAAATATGCTCATCTATTTTATTCTATTACTGTAGAAAAAGGAGAGTCCTACCGGTGAAGTCAATAGAACTGAATTATATGTGGCCACACATACTAGAAAGAGTGGTTCTACCTCTACGAACATGAGCCAAGGCTTAGTAAGCTTAATAGTTTCCTTAATGTTAATAATGAATTGGTTAAAAAGAGTTTCGTTAATGATATTTGAGTTGTTACTTATCTTGTAGGACGATATTAGAAGGCTTGTAATGGCTGATCCTTGTTTAGGACAAAAAGATTTGGATCATGACGTTGTTGCAATGGTTTGTAAGATTATAATTTCTAAGTATTTTATATTAATTGCATTTTATCTAGTGAAATACCATATAATTATATATTAATATTTTTATTCAATATTGTTTAGGTATGTGGGCTTGATGGAAAGGGTTATGTTCGTGGCATGGGTGGAGGTGTTTCGAAGACTGAGCTTCGTGCTTTAGCTCCTTGTAGAGAGATTGCTCGTAAAGAAAAACAACAATGTGAAATGATGAAGACTGAGATAAATACACTTAAAGAAGAAGTAGCTACATTGAAGGAAATGGTGCAAAGTAACACTCTAAGATCCTCACATCAATCCTCAGAGTTTCATAGTACTTCTCAGGTAAAAATCTCTGGCTTTTGAATTTTGTGGGAAACATATATATAGGCCTTTTAGATATGTTTAACCTGTATGAGATATATAGGCCTTTTAGATATGTTTAGTCTGTATGAGATATATAGAGGGCCTATTTAGTTGGCATATCATCAATTCTTTAATTTTAAAGGCTTAATTTCTTAACTTGGTGATATGCATAAGTTCTTTGTTTCATAGTTTTTAACTGTATTAATTTGTCTTCAACAGTTTGCAGTACTAAAACATAAAAACACCATAAAAAGAAAAACTCAAAACTAAAATTTTCCATATGCTATTTTCCTGTATTTAATTTACTCAAGTTTAGCTCCAAATTCAAATAGAAAATCATCATTAATTGTCACTTTAAGTTATAGAAAGTAGAACCTTAAGAAGTTGGAAATCTTCTTGAAATGCATGTTTAGATACGTGAAGAAGCTTATTGGAAATGGTTAACCAGAAAAGAGAGTTTTTCACTAGAGCATGGATTACAATTCTATATATTGACATAATTTTTTACTAGTTGTTACTTATACCAACAAACAATTACAGTATAGCGTATTTCAACTGATGCAAATCTCATACGAGGGATATTTGGTTGTCTGACTCTTTTCCTAGGTTCAATACATCATATTGTTATTAGGTGGTATTGGTTTTGTTTTTGAGGCTTCTCAATATCTGAATGTGTTTATTTAATTTACATGTTTGCAGCTTGACAAACTTATTATAAATCTCAAATTTTGCAACTTTCAACTTTGGATTTAGCATATTTTTAATTAAAGAGTAGCTTCCTTTGTAATTGTAGTAATTAATATTTTTATTTTGTGTTTTTAATGATTGTAGGGACTCGAGAGTAACTTATCTTCAAAGACTTGTTTTTTGAAGAACTTGAGTAAATAATATATTGCTTTTAGACGTGTGAATACAGAGGCACCACCAAATGAAGAGGCTTATAGCATCATTGTCGATGAAATCTTTGATGGCAATGAGTATTTGTATGACAGAGATGAGAAGTTTGAAGATATTATGGTTGGTGATATCATTAATTGGCCAAAAGCAAACATTTATTTTCATAGGATTAATTGATGCTATGCAATTAAATTGCTTTTTTTTTCTAGTTTGTTAGAAGTTGACACTATGTAGTTTGTTCTTTTTAATTTTTATAATGGTGAGACATGTTTACACTATTTAATTTTAATTTAGTTTTGTGAATTAAATTCAATTTCTATTGAGTTTTTTAAACGTTAATGTACAGGAATTAAAAAAATACAGGTTAAATTAATTAAAAAAATTAGAATTAATTATTATTAATTTTTAAAAATGACATATTGTAACTGTTGAAGACAAGAAAATAGTTATTGGAGAATTCACAAGCTTTTCAACGGATACAATCTATCGTTAATGTTTTGACGGGTGAAAATAGTCGTTCTACAAAAGGCATATCGACGATGTAAAACCGTCGTTTTTATTTTTGACTACACGTTTTTTGACTGACCACTCAACGGATGAAAACTGTCGAAAACAACGATTTTCGACAGTTTTCATCCGTCGAAAAATGTCATTTCTGGCGTAGTGCTTGCTGAGGTGGCCTGTACCAACTCAGCTGAGCATTGGTCCTTTGTCGTTCCATTATCCGTCCCTGAACTTCTGTGCTTCTAATGGTCCAGTGGTCCTCACGTGTGGTGCATTTCATGGTAATTCAGTATACTTCCTCTCGTACCGACTTGCCATCATTTCGCCTTGTGTTAATTCGATGAACTCCACACCTTTCTGCGCCCATGCAATCTCAGAAAAACACTTCTCTCGAAATATGCTTCAAGGTTCGTCTATGTCGTATTCTCCACATTGTGGTTGTGGCCGATTGTTCCCCACCATCGATCTGCTTTCTTAACTAGCAAGTAAGTAGCAAGTCTCATACAATGCTCCTCCGCCTCTCCAACGGCTACGAGTTTCTTCTATGTCCTCATCAACGTTCTGCTTTCATTGGTTTAACGTTCCCTTGAAATTTCTTCGATCGAAACCTCAGGAATCCTTCCAGTGCGCTAACTTGTCTGTTTTCATCCTCACTCACCGATTTAGGTGGTGATTGATTCCGTTGTGCTCGACCTCCTTGAAAGTTGTTGGTAATCCTTCCTAGGCATTCACCATCCTATCTGGGTCACACTTAATTTGTTGAGTCATGCTCTGCAACCTTCGTCCTGTTGCTCCAGATGATTGGATTCCTCTCGGTTTACCTTCGTCTGAGTGCCCTAGATATAGCCTCGTACACAACGAAAAATTTATGTTGTGATGGTCTACATATTATTTTTTAATAGAAATCAATTATATTAATCCTCTAGGTCGATTCATATCGACACTCACAACTACTTGGTTAAAGTTGTAAAACCTTTTACCAACCATTTGAATAAAGCATGCTACTTAGACTTAAAAGGTTTTTCCCTTTTCCCCTTTTCAACACTTGAGTTTCGATAAACACTACTTCATAAAAGTATGTATACACATTTCTTCTTTAAAGAAAATTTTTCGAATAACAATCGAACAAATTTTGTAAGTCATCCTCTTATAAAACATTTGTTCTAATGATGTCAAAGTAAACATGCGTACTCACATATGCAGTTTTTTTGAAGAAGCATCTCACTAAGAGGAATTCAACAAGTCGCCGATGGAAATACCATTTTTTTAAATAGTCCTTACAAACAACAGATAGACTCCACAAGTTCCGAAAAGACTAGAGCCTACGCTCTGATACCAACTGTAACATCCCGTACCTTGAGTGTAATTACACCTCTCCTGGGTGTAAACATCCAAAGCTTGGAACATTAATTAGGTGGGTTTTGAAATACATTTTGGTCCATCTCTTTCTTGGTCTTAGTCAGTTTAGGCCCAACAAAGCTGATTTCGGGTCTTAGTTGATTAGGCCAAATAGGGCCACATCTTGGTCAGGGATTAAAATAAAAACATTAAACTTGTTAGACCTGTCCGTAGGTCCAAGTAGGTTATAAGGTCTGACTAGGGTTCTTGAGACAGTGTGCCTTATGCATTTACATTTCTTAAATCGTGCCAGCACAAGGTATTCTAACTTTGCAAGACACCTTGCTAGTATGAATGTTTAAAACAGTAGTACCTTTTAGGTTTTTATTCAAAAACATGTATACATACTCATGATATTTTTGTAATTTTTTTATGCCAGTAAAACATACATAAAATAACATGTTTATTAAACCCTGTTCAACTGACAGGTTTTGCATTACATTTAGTTAGAAATTTATGGTTTATACTTTGGGTATTGGAATCACGTTCCGTTAAATCCCTCTGAAACTAGACTCAGAGTCACACGATTTTTGTGTTTTGGTCTAAGTTTAATTCCCTAAGGATTCACCCAGAAATTAGGCGCAATCCACTACATATGCATATAGTGACAGATTTTAGTACGCATAGTTCGATTTGTAAAATAGGAAAACATGACTTAAACACATTCAAAAATAATGAAACTTTTACTGCAAAGTCTTCTTGATTTCATATTCTAGACGTATAATCCATCACATAAAACATTAGATATGGTTCAAAATCTAACTGCTGGTCAGTAAACCTAATATACTGTAAAAAACAAGATTAAACTAAAAACGACCATAAAACTTCCTATCTTGTCCAAGCAACTTCCTTAACCGTATTCAAGCCAAATAAACAAAAGTAATGTATCATAGAAGACCTACCTAGTGTTCTTCCTCTTCAAACACACCGCAACTCGCGTTCAAAATCATCCTTCACAGTACAACATCATATAAAACATATGTATTTCATATATTGAATAAAAACACATCAAATAAAAATTTAACTACTTTACCGAAGATTTCAGACCGAACTATTGGCTCGTTTTCTTGTTTAAATCTTTAGATTTTCTCTTTTCATCGTACATCGTATAATCTTCTGCAGGAATCCCTCATCTTAGAGGACATGGCTTGGAATCAACCATCAAACCATGCATCACTTCTCAAAATCTCTTATTAGATTTTCAACTGAATCTTAATTCATTGTCTTTCATGGAATTAAAAGCATCATGAAATATATTTAACACATGTAATATATTTACGCATATACTTATTAATTCATGGAAAACAGCCCTTCATGGACATATAATCAACCATAAATCAAAGAGGAATAAGCAAGTTCATACTCACAAACCACCCACATTTTCCCTTACCTTTACCGTACGATTTGGTGACAGTTGACTCTCTAGCTTCTTCTCCTTTCTCTAGCCTTAAACCTTGAAGTTTCTCTAAGCTTTTGAGGAGGAAAAGCACACCAAACTTGGCCCTAGGGCTGCTACCGATTTTTTCTCCTTCTCTTCTCTTTTTTGATCTTTGTTCTCACTTCTCTCAAAAGTGAGAGACTTGGAGGGATCGACCCTAGTATAAACGATCTTTCCTTCTCTCCATAGATTTTTTCTATCTTTAAGAACTCCCAAAAACTCTTCTCACTTCCCTAAATATTTTATTTGACCAAAAATAAAGATTTAGTAATTTTTTTTTATAAAGAAAACTACTCCCATAAGGCTACACGGTTTAGGGTTTCTTAATTTGGATGATGGTGATCACTTGATCACCATCCAAAGGTTCATAGTATTTTAACTTTAAGGAAACCCTAATATTCTAGAATTATCTAAGTGAGAAGGTTTAGCTAATTAGGGAACTAATTTTTGGGGAAAGAATTAAGGAGAGATCGATCTCCTCTTTGGCTTAGCCGACCCACACAAGGTGGCTCTTGTTTTGTGTCAAATTGATTTCCTAAAATTTATGAGAACTCACTAGGATGTTCACAAGTGTCCCAAGATTAGATCCAACGGTTCGGATGATTCCAAACTTTGATGGATTACCAAAAATAATGCTACCTTTAATTTTGGTTAGTTTTCTAGGTTTTATGTAAAAATAGGATTCCCTAAGGAAACAAACATGTGTGGGTCGATCCTCTCCTATGGAGAAATCGACCACACTCTCTCACCCTTCTTCTTTCTATTTGTTTCTAAACTCTAGGATTTTATTTCCTAAATTATCTCATTCTCAACTAACCTAGAGTAACCCCCAAGACTTGGTTATTTCCTTTTAGGTTATTCACGTTTTCTAGCGTGGGTGGGGTCCTCACGGTTTTTACATTCATTATATATATATATGTATATACCTATATATATATATACATTTAAGTCTGTACCTCTCCACCTAACGTACCCTACTTGCATGCAATTAACTTAATTAACCATGTATAAAACCTTATATATATACATTGCATGAAAACATTTACGTGAATAATATATATATATATATATATACACATATATATAATATGTATACTCGTATCCTTACAATGTACACACTAGTGTACGTGCCATTTTTACGTGCATGCATGCATGCATGAAATTCTCACATAAAAAGTATATGCATTATACGTTGCCTTGCAAAAGTATTTTGCAATTATCTTTATTACTCATTTTATGCCTTCAACTCTACGCATGTCATGCAAAAGTATTTTTGCAACACTCTTCTTCTCATCCTATGCATGAGGTACTAGTTCATCTAAGGGTTGGAATCAATCCATCAACCCATTTATCCATCACACGTGAAATCACACATCCAAGGGTTGGAATCACTTCGTCAACGCTCGCATTTATTACACATAAAATCTCACATTCATCACACAGAGTCACGTGTGACATTACATTCTTTCATATACATGGCTTCAGTTGCCATGCTCTCTTCACGCATGCCACCTCACATTGGGTGTGGATAACTTCATGGGCCTAGCCCATGGGCTTCTCAAGGCCCACAAGAAAATTTTCATGGTGTGACAAAAGTGTCTTTGTGAGGTTGCATGAGCGCAGAAAGGTATGGAGTTTATCAAATTAACATAAAGCAAGATGACTGTAAGTCGGTACGAGAAGAAGTTTACCAAATATTGCGAGACGCACCACACGTGATAGCCACTGAACTGCTGGAAACACAGAAGTTCCAAGGACAGGCTATGGGTCGACAAAAGACCAATGCTCAGTCAAATCAGTACAGGCCATCTCAGCAGGGCCATTCTTGGATGCATGGACATGTCAAACATATGACACCACCGGAAGTGAAAGATTATAACGACGTCATTGAGGGAAGATTCCGGCCTAGTCTAAAGTTCTTGGGCTAAGATATGGTTGATTTAGGTGTTACACACACTCATTTATGTCTACGTGTTTTGTTACCTCACTTGGGTTTGAACCCACATCTCTAGGTTATATCCTACTTATTGCAACTCCTGGAAGGAGAACTGTTACTTTGGAGGGTGTGTGTAGGGACTAACCTACATATCCTGTTGATCGAGAACTGACAACAGATCTCATTCTGATAATCATGGTAGAATGTGATTTCATACTCAGAATGAACTAATTGTCCTTATAATATGTCACTTTAATTTGTCTTGAGAGGAAAGTTACCCTATTTTCACCGGAATAACAAAAGATATCGTCCGGGGAGATAGGAAGAAGGGAATTGATTCATTGCTACTGGGTGTAGTAAGGTGTAAGTTCACTAATGAACATAGTACTTTGTTAGCATTCCTAGAGGAGAGTGAAGCTGTAAACCATCAAGAAGGAGATATTCCCATTGTATAAGATTACATGGATGTGTTCCCTGAGGAATTGCCTGGCTTACCTCCCCAAAAAGAAATAGAATTCGTAATCAATTTGCAACCAGGAACGAAGGAAATTTTTATTCCACTGTATGGCACCCAAAGACTCAGATAGTTTGAGAAGCAATTGCAAGAACTGCGGCAACTCGGGTTCTTTCGGCCAAATGCGTCACCCTAGGGGGCACCAGTGTTGTTTATACGAAAGAAGGTTGGGCCAATGAGACCTACATATCGATTATTGACAACTTAAAAAGGTTAAGATCAAGAACGGATACCCGCTTCCCAGGATACACGACCTCTTTGTTCAGCAGGAGGGGGTCGGTGTTTCTTTAAAATCAACTTGCGATTTGGTTACTATCAACTTAGGATAAGGGAGAAAGATATCGAGGAAACGACTTTTTAAACTCGATATGGGCACTTTGAAATTCTTATAATGCCTTTCAGACTGATAAATGCACTAGGAACATTTATGGAATCGATGAACCGTGTCTTTCGACCCTATCTAGATCATTTTTTCATGGTATCAATGGATGATATCTTGTCTACTCAAAGACTCAGGTGGAACATGAATAATATCTGATCACAATATTGCAAACCTTGAGAGCATTAGTGGTATGCCAAAACAAGCAAGTGTGAGTTTTTGATGACTGAGGTGTTATTTCTTGGGCACGTAATATCTGAACAAGGAATTGATGTCTATCCATCAAAGATTGCAATTGCATTGGGATGGGAACGACCGGAAACCGTTTTTGAGATCCGAAGCTTTTTAGGCTTGGCTGGCTACTACTGGAGGTTTGTTGAGGGGTTTTCTAGTTTGACAGCTCCTCTTACCCGATTAACTAAGAAGGGCGTGAAGTTCGAGTGGAGTCAGGAGAGCGATGAATCTTTCGAGAAACTCAAAGAGAGACCGATAACAACACTGATTCTAGTGACTCCTGAACCAGGGATCAGATACGTCGTATACTGCGATGCATCGAGAATCAGTTTGGGAAGTGTACTAATGTAGGAAGAGAAGTAGTGGCATACGCTTTACGGCAACTCAAGGAGCATGAGAAAAACTACGCTACTCATGACCTTGAACTTGCAGTAGTGGTTTTCGTACTGAAACTTTGGAGACCCTATCTCTACGAAGAGTAGTTTGAAGTATACTCAGATCACAAAAGTCTGAAGTATATCTTCACGCAAAAGGACCTGAACTTGAGGCAAAAAAGATGGTTAGAGTTTCTGAAGGACTGCGACTTTACCCTGAATTATCATCAAGGGAAAGCAAACGTAGTGGCGGATGCATTCAGTCAGAAGCATCAAGGAACAGTCGCTATGATGTTGCAGACGGTGGATGAGTACGATCTTTGGGTAAAGAAAGGTGATAGGGAAGCATACCTAGCCAACATACTGGCAGAACCAGGAATCATCAAGCAAATCGTGGAGGCCCAAGAGCAGGATATCAAGCTACAAGAAGTTCTGGGAAAACTCGATACTAACGAGGCCCCCGAAGGATGGACACAAACCTATGGAGGATTAAAGTTCCAAGGAAAGTTATGCGTACCGAATAATGAAACACTTAGAAAGGAGATCCTGACTATGGCTCACGAATCAGTTTTTGCCATACACCCGGGTTTCGAAGTGTATTATCTGTCAACAGTTGAAGATCGAGCATCAGAAGACAGCGGGACCACTGAAGTCGCTCAGTATGGCGGAGTAGAAGTAGTACTTTGTCTCGATGGACCTTGTGAGAGGTTAACCTAAGACCAAGCAAAGTTTCGATAGCGTGTGAGTCATTATGGATCGGCTCTCGAAGGCTGCATACTTTTTGGCATAAGAAGTGCAAATATGATCGCTATATTAAGCGAGTTGTATGTCCAAGAAATCATGAAATATCACGGCATGCCGTTATCACTTGTCTCGGATAGAGACCCACTTTTCAATCTAAGTTTTGGGAAAGTTTTCAGAGAGCAATGGGAACGCAATCGGATCTTAGTACGGCACATCATCCGCAAATAGATTGCTAGTCCGAATGCATAATTAAAACACTAGAGGACGTGCTCAGGGCTTGTGCTTTAGATTTAATAGGGAACTGCCACAATCAGTTACCATTCATGGAGTTTGCTTATAACAATAACTATCAAGCAAGTATCGATATGGTCCTATATGAGGCACTGTACGGGAGGCCTTGCTGAACCCCACTGTGCTGGACAGAAGTCTGAGAAAAAGGATCCTAGGACCAGAGGTGGTTCAAGAGACTATGGAGAAAATTCAACTGATCAAGGAACGATTGAAGACTGTGCAAAGCCGGAAAAAGAGCTATGTGGACAACCAAAGGAGACCTTGCAGTTCCAGGAAGGAGATCATTTGTTCTTGAAGGTCAGTCCTCGACTGGGAATCAAACGATTTGGGAGTAAAAGGAAACTCACTACAAGGTACACTAGACCATTCCAGATTCTCGAATGAGTTGGGGAGCTAGCATATCGCCTAGCCCTACCACCACAACTGGCAAAGGTGCACAACGTGTTTCATGTGTCCATGTAGCGGAAATATAACCCAGACCCTGACCATGTCATCGAGTAGCAGGAAGTTTAGGTCAATGAAGATGTGAGTTATGAAGTAGAACCGATTCGGATCCTAGAATCCAGTAAACCGGAACTTTGTAATAGAACAAAGCGGTTTGTGAAGGTCCAGTGGCAACACCACAGGCCAGAGGAGGCAACATGGGAGTCGGAAGAGGAGATGCGAGATAAACATCCGGAACTCTTTGCAGGTAGTCCCTAAGCCTTGTAGATTAGATTCCAAGATGAAATTTTTGTTTAGGTGGTGATAATGTAACACCATGGGCTGAACCCATGAGATTAGCCACACCCAATGTGGGGTGGCATGTGTGTAGAGTGCATGGCAACTAGTGCCATGCATGTGAAAGGAATTGATTCCACACGTAAATTTATGTGTGATGAATGTAAGGGTTGATGGAGTGATTCCAACTCTTAGATTTGTATTTTCATGTGTGATGGATGAATGGGTTGATGGATTGATTCCGACCCTTAGATGAACAAATACCTCATGCTTAATATGAGAAGTGGAGTGTTGCAAAAAATGCTTTTGCATGGCATGTGTAGGATAAAATTTATAAGATGAGTAGTAGAATAATTGTAAAAATGCTTTTGCAAGGCATGCATTTGAATAAATCGCATGGTAGCATATGTTTTTACGTAAGGAATTGCATGCATGCATGCGTACAATTATATTCACACTTGTATGTACATGTGTAGAGGTATATATATACATATATGCGTATGTATAATATATATATATATATATAGTTATTGAAAATTTCTATACGTGAATTATTTTGCATGCAATGAGTGAATATTTATATACATAAAATTAAATCAGTTGAATTGATTCTCATGCATGCGAATAAGGTATGTGTAGATGGGGATATATAATATTTAGGTATATATATATATGTATACATGAACCGTGTGGACCCCATACCCTACCAAAAACATGTATAACCTAGGAGATAATATCTAACTATTGTGGGTTACTCTGAGTTGGTTAAGAATGAGATAATTTAGGAAACAATGATCTTAGAGTTTTGAAAAAAATAGAAAGAGAAAGAGAGAGAGTGTGGTCGATCTCTCTATAAGAGAGGATGGACCCACACAAGACCTAATTCTTTAAGGAGTCTTCTTTTTACACAAAACCTAAAAAATCTACCAAATGTAGAGATAGGGCAATTTTTGGTTATCTAATAAGGTTTGGGATCATCAGAACCATTGGATCTAATCATAGGACACTTGTGAACATCCTAGTAAGTTCCCATGTAATTTAGGGAAGTAATTTGACATTAAACATTGGCCACATTATGTGGATCGGCCAGCTAAAGGAGGATATCGATCTCCCCTTATGATATGATCCTTTTCCCTAGTAAACTAGTTACCAAATTAGCTAAACTTTCTCACTTGAGTAGTTCTAGAATATTAGGGTTTCCTTAAAGTTGAAACACCATGAACCATTGGATGGTGATCAAGTGATCACCACCATCCAATCTAAGAAAACCCTAACCATGTAGCCTTTTTCGAAGAGGTTCTCTTTGTCAAAAATTGTTAAAATCTCTATCTTTTGGTTAAAATAAAATATTTGGAAAGTGAGAAGATTCTTAGAGGTTCTCAGCGATAGAAAAAATCTAGGGAGAGGAGGAGAGATCGACTATAGCAATAGCCGATCCCTCCAAGTCTTTCCACTTTTGGAGAGTTGAAAAAAAGGAGAGAGAGGAAGAAATTGGCCAGCCCTAGCCCCTTTTTGTGTGCTATCCCTTCTCCATGAACCTAGAGAAAAACTTCAATGTTTAAGGCTTAAGAGGAAGGAGAAGAAGTTGGTGAATCAACCTCCATTAAACACGCGGTTAAAGGTAGGGGGAAGCGTGGGTGTTGTAAGTATAATATTACTTATTTTTCTGTGAGAACCTTGATTTTATATGTTCATGAAGGTTGTTTTTCCATGAACAAATAAGCATAAATTGCATATGTTGGATATATTTTCATGATGCATTAAATTTCATGAAAGATAATAAGTTAAATATTCGATTGACAATCTAATAATAGATTTGAGAAGTGATATGTGGTTTGATGGGTGATTCCAAACCATGTCCACCAAGTGTGAGATTCTTGCAGAAGATCGTACGGTATACAATGGAAGAGAAATCAAAAGATTTAATAAGAAAATGAACCAATAGTTCATTCTGAAATTCTCGGTAACGTTGATGCTATTTGTTTTGGTTATAATGCCTACATATATTTATGTTACATATATTGGTATATGTTATTTGTACTGTGAAGGATGATTTTTGAATCCCTACTGAGCATTAGCTCACCCCGTTCATTTCAACTTTCACAGATCAGTGAAAGGGATACGTTGGAACACGAGTTGCGGCATGTTTGAGAGGAAGAAGACTAGGTAGGTCTTCTATGATACATTATTTTGGTTTTTATTGGCTTAAAAAAGGTTGAAGAAGTTACTTGGACAAGATGGGAAGTTTTATGGTCATTTTTTAATTTAATCTTGTTTTTCGACAGCATGCTGGGTTTTCTGACCAACACTTAGATTTTGAACCATATCTGATATTTTATGTGTAAAATTTTGTTTGTACATATGGAATCTTGAGATCCAGAGGAGTTTGTAGTGAAAGTTTCATAATTTTTAGATCTGCTTAAGTCATGTTTTCCTATTTTATAATACGAACTATACATATTGAAATTTGTCATTGTTTGCGCATATGCTGGATTTCGCCTTATTTCTGGGTGAATCCTTAGGGATCTGGACTTAGTCCAAAACTTTAAAGTCGTGCGGCTCTGAGTCTAGTTTCAGAAGGTTTGACAGAACACGATTCCGATACACAGAGAGTGAACTATGAATGTTTAACTGAACAACGTATAGGAGCAGTCAGTTGATCATATTCTAATAATCATGTTATTTCATGTATATTTTTCTATTTAAAAAATATTAAAAAAATAGTATGTAATTGTAGACATGTTAATGAACAAAACTTTGTAAGGCTTACCAGTTTTGGATGCATAATTAGTAGCGAGGTATACTACAATATCTAGAAAGCCCTGCAGGCACAGTTGTTGATATGTAAATACAAGAGTTGCATGGAACCTAGGACCCTAGTTCGACCTTGAGACTCGCGGTGACCTAAGAACAGGTCTAATGCATGAGAACTAATGACACTGATGATGACCTAGATGTGGGCCTAGATTTAACTACCCGACTTATACTCAAACCCAGTTATATTAGGCCTAATTGACCAAGCCCATGAGTGATGGACCTAAACACATTTCAAAACCCACCCAAATAATGTTCCGGGCTTTGAATATTTACACCCAAGTGGGGGTGTAAGTACACCCAAGGTGCGGGATGTTACAACCCGCAACTTATCCATGAAAGCAACCAAAGGAACTGTAGGAGGCCACACTTTGTCCAAAGTAAAGGCACGAGGGTAATACACAATGGCCGACACAACAAAGATGTTCCCAGTTACTGTCATACTGCCCGCAGGAACAGTTGTACAGAGAAATTTACGGTCCGAAGCGTAATCCGGGAAGTATTCCCAAAGGAACGTTTGAAGAAATGCAGAATGAACGAAACTTTCAACAACACACGCGCCGTTAGGGATGCAAGTGTTCTCAAACAACTCATCCAAAAAATTATATGTACTCCATAAAAACATCACGGCGAGAGGTACTGACTCATCAGAAGATAACTTGACTATAAGGGGAAAAACTCCTTCTTGATACCGTTAAAAGAGGTACCATTCTCAAAGAGATGGCGAGATAGCCACATTGTAATAAAAGCTGCGAAGCACGTGTCCTGAAGATGCCCCTTACTCTTTATACACCAATAACGAACCCAACCAGGAAAGTTTAACCGCTTGACTGGCTTCCCAGTTTTTGCCTCCTTCGTGGAACCCAGGATTCCCCTTTCCAGCAGACCCACGAGTTTCTCCTTCTTAGGATTCAATGATATATAACTGTGGCAGATGGTTCTGGAGGCTCGCCGATTTAATAGTGAAACCACATCCTCAACGATTATTGTAAGTTTGTCCCAAGCAAGGAAGAAAGTATGGGTGTCCATACACCAACGACTCACAAAGAAGGCCAGACCTCGACTGTCTCGGTGAATGCGCACCTTCGACACAAGAATAGCATCATAAATTCCCACCCTCTTAACTCTATCCCCAAAATCAGGGTACGAATAAATCTCTTTCATCCAAGGCTCCCACTGCAAGGCCGGAGAAACATGTGAATAAAAGAAGATGGGAAAGGCTGAGAAACCATCACGCTCCTCAGGGAACCTAATCATATTCCAAGGGATTACAGCCTCTGGAAGATCCTCCGCCGTCATCATAAAGGCAAAATGATGGCCTTCCGACGATCTCCTGGCTTGAACTTTGTCGGTCTAGTGATGGAAGTGATCCACTTTTGAGGGACGATCCCTTTCCCCGGACTCGAGGCTGCTTAGAGAAGGGGCAGAAAATGAAAGATGAGGACTCGAACGACTTCCCTTCTTCATCCTGCTGACCGGATTCAATAAAAATCACTTTCTTGAAGATGGAGTAGATGATTTCCTTCTAAAAGCTTGACCTGCTCTGCCACCACGATTCTCTCTATCTAAAAACACAAGAGCGAATCCAAAAATGGAAAAACAATGGCTGAGCAAAATTTATTGGTTACTATTTATAAGAAGAGAAACGATGGAAAAATCTCAAACCGAATCGTCAAAACGAATCGGAAGAGCAAACAAAGCCACGCGCCAAACCCTCATTAGCCGAGCGAAGGTAAGACTAACGAAGAAAGACGCATACCAAAAAGATGTCTAAATCGCATTAAATGTGCATATAGGTACCAGCCCAAAAAAGCTAAAACCGAAAGACCGCCCACGACATCATACCCCTCAGAAACAGGGACGGGGATAACACTCGGCTGACCAAACCTAGGAAAACTCGAGTACGGGGAGAAGTAAATGCTTTCAACCATTGCCTCTCCCTGTAGGGGACTAAATGTAGAGGGATGATATTGGTCCGCCCATGTATACATCTTCTCATAAGCTTATGTGGCAACAACCAAGCCACGACCATGAACCCCGTGGCCTCAACATCAGAAACAAAAAAATTCATAACTACGACGTGAGACGAGCTCAAGGTAGAATCCGCCTCTTCCCAACAAAGCCTTCACTAAAAGGGGGAAAACGAAGGTTCAAGGTCTGGAGGCTGGACAGGCAAAGGCGGATGATGTCTAAAGGAGACATCTACATCCCCTTTCACATAGAGGAATGAAACATAATAAACCAACCAATTATAGGTATGGGAAATTTCTATCACACTCCAGCTGACTTTGGAACCAATTCCGCGTGAGGCTACTCATCATATATGGCGAGTCTCGAGAGCAACTCATGAGTACCGTGTGCTCACTTGTCTCGGGACTCCTGATAGCAGCCAAACCCGCGTGCGCCCAGTGTTCTAAGGTAAAAGGCATAACTAAGAGATCTCCCACCCTTATACGCAACCATGCTTAGATTTACAAGGTTGGTTGCAGAAACCACATACCAACATAGAGACACAAGCAAAGTTAGACTCATACCAAGAAACAACGAAGCTCTCAGGTAAAAAGGCTCCTTCTTCGACTGTCTACCACTCCGAGACCTTACGTTCTCCTCCCCTTCGTCTGTTCTTCCTCCTATGATCATTGCGATCCCTGAACGATCACCTCTTGTGATTTAGGAAGGGACTCGTACCGACCTCTCTGGACTTCAAGTGACTATAAACCCACGTGTACTCCACACAGTTTACACCCTACTTACACTGGTTGGGCCTATTTTGGGTCCATAGGCCTCAATCCCATTTTTAAGTATGTGTAAGTGATGAGTGCTTAATTATTACATAATTTATCCCTCAATCTATATTAGTTAGTGCTCAAATTTGTGCATTTTTGATTTTTTTCGTATATTTGTAGGAAAATTGGAGTGCACGTAAGTTATTGCATTGAATTGGGCAAGTAACTGTTGATATGGCGAAGTTTGGTTGAGAGTAGTGGAAACTGATAAAGGCTCCCACATAAGCTACTGAGTTACCAAAATGAATCCACTCTTGTACATGTTGCTTCCCATATTTAAGTAGACCCATAGTATCACCTTATTTCATTAACTTATGGAACCCTTTCCATTTTAAATTAAAAGTAAATATTGAAGACCCTTCATCAAGGAAAGAAAGATCAAGATTTTGGATGAGATCCTTGGTTTGACTACATTTTAAAGAGAGAAATAATCTGATATTGCTTGCAAATCAAGTCTGATATCTTCCAATTTTAGTTTGAAAAAATATTTTATAGCCAAATTCATTGTAATTTCTTTTTCTCCAAGATTTGTAAAATCCATAAATGGGGAGTCAATGTAGAGGGTTTGGGGACACATAGAAATTGAGAAAGAATTTTGAGATATAGGGAAAGTTGAATGGGTGGTGTGAAGAGATGTATTTTGAAGAAGAATATTTGTAGAAGACAAAGGTGTAACCATTTCCTTTTCTTATAAGTTATGTTTCTTAATCAATTAAATAATATCAATTCAATTTGCCTCTTTCTCTCTGCATCTATGAATAGCTAACTTCATCTCTAGGATTGAAGAGGAAGCTAGTTATATGTATGGCATTTATTTAATTTCAATCTCAATCTCTTGTAATAATTTTTTGTAACAAAACTGATTTATTTTCTCGTAGTATTTAACTACTGCACTTTGGCTTTTCAATGAAATTAGTACATACACCTTTATTAATTGTGCTTAGATTTGATATAATATGCTTAACTCTTGTTTTGATATTATATGCTCAGCTTTGACAATTAATTATTGGAGTTGTCATCTTTTTTTTTTTAAGTAAAGATAATCATATCATTTTGGTTAATCTAGATTGAATTTTAACGAAAATACTTTCCGATCCCATGACATTAATTTGTTTAGGTTTGGGTTATATCTGAAGAGAGATTAAAGAAATATGTTTAAATTTATAGTATGTATATAATTAGTGGAATTTGAAATCCTAGTTTTCTCATAGTTGCAGTAAGTTTTTGTCATTTTTACTTATTTTTATTTTTATTCATATTCTTAAATCAATCTCAAAACTTAATCAGTGTAATTAACTTTTAATTAAACCATTAACTACTTATTCCTTAATCCTTACAAATCGACCCGTATTTACCGTTGTTTGCAAAGACAACCGTGCGATTACGGTATATTTTTATTGAGTAAAAAATCATGTCCAATCAGTAAGAAAAGTCTCGATGTTAAAATGTACTTGCCCTAATAAAGCATTCCCTTAATATCAATCTGCTTGATGATACCTATGTCTCAGACCAATTCCATAAACCAGCTTTCTGAATGTCATTGTTGGCAGAGACTTAGTGAATAGATCAGTATAATTCTCATATGATTATATCTGCTGGATATCAATTTCATGACTATTCTGGAAATAGTGAGAATAAAAGAGTTCTGGCGAAATGTGTTTGGTTCTATCACCTTTAATGTAACCTTGTTGACTAGTGATATGCAAGCATCCTTATCTTCAAAAAGGTACCTTTACCTTTGACATAGCCGGTGCTACCATCACCAAATGTTAAAACTCCTCCATCTTGACTTTTGAAGTGACTAAAGCATGATTTGTCACCAGTCATGTGCCTGCTATAACCACTATCAAGAAACCAATCAAGTGAGTTACATACTTTATAGGTAATTAAAGCAACATTAGCCTTCAACTCACCCTTCTTAACCCACACAGATTTTTCTTTTGTATTGTCTTAGGTGGGTTTAGTGGTCTTAGGAACGACTACTTTGGATTTAGTCGGTTCCTTCTTTGGGTTGTAAGGAGTTTTACCTTTGGGTATATTACCTTGTGTACTCTTTGTGAGTTTTGAGATCTCACCAGATAGGTTCCTTGCTTTTGCTTGCAATTCTTTGTATTAATAGAGAAGATTTACTTTTCTTTGTTCATTGAAAGCATCTTCCATATAAAATTTGCAAGTATTTTGCAAGTGACCTAAAATACCACAATATGAACAAATTTCAGCAAAATAAGTACCTTTTACCATACCCAGATTTTTGCTAGCTTAGGTGGATGTGCTCTTTGGAAGGATCTTTTGGACATGTTGCTCTTTGGCTTTCACAAACTTTGTTCCTTGTGGTGAGTTGGAACTCGTTGTAGCATCATAACCCAATCCCTTCTTATCATTAGCAGTTTTGGCTGCTTTCAACAAGTTAGATATAAAATTAGAACCATGATTAAATTTTTCTAACAAGTTATTTGATGAGATCAAGTCTCTCTTGGTTATAGCAAGTGTGGAACCAAGAGACTTAATTTCATCTAAGGCTTTCTCATGAACCAACTCAAGATAGTTAATCTTGATAAGTAGACTTGAAATATCTTCTTTAAGTTGCTTTGTTTTGATGGAACTTTCTTGCAACTTGACCACGGTTTCATCCCGTTCAGTTTGTATGAATGTCAACTTCTCATTCAGCACTTTGTTCTCCTTGAATAGATCCATGCTCTTTTTGAAGAGATTTGCACATAATTCTTCCGGGTCATTTCTTCATCACTCTCTTCACATTCACTAGAAGTGTTAGCATTTCAGAATATTGGAGAGAGAGTAGCAGTCATAACCTTCATTTCTTCTTTTTCTTCATCACTAGACTCACTAGTATTGGAGGATGAGTCGGAGTAATCAAGTGTGACCTTCATTGCTTTCTTAGCTTTGGCCGGAGCTTTGTTTGGACATTCATTAGCCATGTGTCCAAAGCTATGACATTTGAAGCATTGAACTTCTGTGGAGTTGTTCTTCTCAAACTTTTTATCAAAGTTCTTGAATTTGTCATGCAACCTTATTTTGGAAGATGAACCAAACCTTGGTTTTTGAAACTTCTCTTTTTTGTTCTTCAAGAAGCTTTTTAATTGTCTTGTGAGAAGAGCCATTTCTTCATCACTTGAGAAGTCATTTTCTTCTTTGGAGCTTCTTGAGGCTGTAAAAGCATTGTTCTTTGATTTCCTTGAAGATTTGAAACCAACCTCAAACGTCCTTAAATTCCTTGCAAGTTCTTCAAGGAGAATAACATCAATATCTTTACTCTCCATAATAGCCATAACTTTGGCTTGAAATCTCTCGCGAAGAGATCTCAAAACCTTACGAACTATTTTGGAGTTAGAAATAACTTCACCCAAAGCAAAAGAGTTGTTGACAATGTCATTCAATTTGGCATAAAATTCATCAAAGGTTTCATTGTAATCCATTTTAATAGTTCAAATTAGGTAGTTAACATTTCAAGTTTTGATATTCTAACAGTCCTAGTACCTTCATGGATTACCATTAAAATGTCCTATGCCTCTTTTGCTACTTCACAATTGGATATGCGATGAAATTCGTCAGCCCTTACAGCAGCATAAATGGCATTGAGAGCTTTGCTATTTCTAGTAGCAGTCTCAGTTTCATCGGTAGTCCATTGATCTTCCGGTTTAGGAACTTCTCTAGAATTGTCTCTGGTACCAGTTATCAAGGTAGGAGGAGACCAAGCAACTTCTATAGTTCTTCAAACTCTTTGGTCTACGGACTTGAGGAATGCCCTCATTTTAGCTTTCCAATAAGGATAGTTGCTACCAATGAATAATGGTGGTTTGTTTACAGCACTACCCTGTCTTTGTGAATCCATTTAGTCACAATAGGAATCACACTCAGGTTATTAAACCCAACAAGTGTACCCGCTCCGATACCAATTGAAAGTCTAAATGCCCTACGGTTTAGTTGGATTAACCGTATGTCAATGGGACTAAGGTTCAGGATCACACAATCACCTAATAAAATTAAACAGGTGATAAAGATCAAAACTAAAATCTCTAATCAAGAGTATTGACTTATTCGATTCTTACTATGTGGAATTAAGAACAAGAATCGAATATTTCAATCTCATAACAGTTATGAAAATATGCACAAGAGATTTTGTTTATGAGGAAATCCAATCTTGGAAAAACCTCAAGACCTAGTCTAGAAACGATCCACTAAAAGTATTAGAAAACTTACAAACTGATTTACCACTCGATGGACACGAATTACAAACTCATGGACCTTTCACTACTTAAGTTTAAAACACCTAATGACCTTAAAAACCAAAGGAGATAAACAAACTCTTTGAAAAGTGTTGTCAGAAATCTGCGTCACCGGTAGAAAACAACACTTTTCTCCCTAAACAAAAATCAGAATCCAGAGAAGTCAAATTCTCTAAAAACCAGAAAGAAAAATCTAAAACTTCTATGTTGTAACTAGAAACTAGTTCTCTACAGTTTTACACAGAAATGGTGCTCAACTTAGGCTATGTGCAAGAATTCTTGGTTTTCCAGCACACTAAATCCAACTTAAGGTAAGAGAAAGATCAACTCCCTAGTCTCGGAATTAAACAAAATTCACTAGTATAAACATCAGAGTCTAACGTAAATATAGCAGAAGGTGGAACATCATTTGCATAAACATAACCCAAGATATCAATTAAAACTCATTCATTGGTTATCATCAATCAAACTATTCAAACAAGCATTAAACATTCATTATATCATAAGATGAACTAAAAGTAAACAAAACTAATCAAAACCAAATATCTCATCAAACACATAATCAAACTAAACAGTAATATCCCATATCCCCATGTGATCTACCACTGATCATCATCTTTTCGAGTGCCTAGAATAATACGTACATCTAACTCTTTTGTACTCTCTCTTCTTGATCTCTAAACACTACTTCAGATTCTTCTTCTTGATTCCTGTGGGACGTAATAACATAGGGTGAGTAAAGCTCAGTAGGTACAACCAAAAGTAATAGGTTAAAGTTGACTAACACCCTTTTTCGGAAAATATCACAAGCCTTTGCCAAAAACCCATCCATAATGCAACTCCAAACAATTCTTTCCTTTGAAATCTCATTTTTTCATAAAGCTTTTGTTATGAAAATATCCTCACACTTCCTCTTTTCAAAACACAACCAACCACTTAAGGTTGCTGTAACACCCAAGAATTTATTTTCCATTTTTGGTCTAGACTGGACTTGGGGTGGGCCTAAGCCCACAGGCCCACATGGACATTGTTAGTGGACTAACAAGGCTTGGATAGGAGTGAAGGTCCATTAGTGGATGCTATAAGGTGAAATTATCGAGTCCCTTGCCTATGTACATGTTTTGCATGCATACATGAATTCGCTTTGTATGTGTTTAGATGGTTAATATTAATAGTTATGTTGAGTTGAAATTATTATTTCATGTGAAATTTATTGATATCATTAGTAGTTATCATTTCATGTGAAATTTGTTGATATCATTGGTAGTTATTATTTCATGTGAAATTTGTTGATATCATTAGCAGTTGTATTGAGTTGAAATCGATATTTAATGTGAAATTTGTTGATATAAAGTACATATTATATATATGGAAAGGGTGGACCCCACGTTGGAGAAAGTCCCTAGATTTCTAATATTTCATGTGAAAATATGTTGATTTGATACCTATATATAAATGTATATATTTATTTCCATAGATATATAAATCCATTTGAGGATTTAATTCATTGGAAAATATTCTTAGATCACACCAATTATATTGCATGCAAGATATTATTGACACAAATGACCCCACATGTGGGGGGCGTTAGGGATACAGAGAAAGAGAGCGAAAAAGAATCGATCCAACCTTTCTCTCTTAGAATATATATTGTTACCTAGAATAACTTTATGCATCTAATAAAGATATTCATGTTATATAAGAATATATATATATGTGGTTAGTACATATTAATTTAAAACATATCTATACTTATGGGAAGTTTGAAAAACAATCAATGAATATATCTTCTCAAATTGTTAACATGTGACCAAAAATATCAAGGAATAACTACCAAGTTTAGGATAGTGTCTAAGTTAGGGAATGAATTCAAAATTTGAATTCAATTGATTAAGACTATTTTTTGATTAGCTCATTTTGAAAATATTACTAACAATAATAATATTTCCTTTCTAAGATAAAAATTAAGAAATGCCAACCGTTAGATGCATTTAAGGAGTCAAGATTTTAGATGTTTCAAATTGACATATATACATGCCATACTCGATCTACACAATGGAAAAACTAACCAAAAATAGGTTGGACTATTAATATTCCAAAAGCTTACCTATTATACATAGATGACACAAAATTTGGAAAGATTTGTTCACCAAGATTGGAATTAAACTCATGGTAAAAATACTAACCTTTGGATTCATTTTGATGGACATGTGCCAAGTTCTAGATAACTTTGAACATCAAAATATTATGATCATGTTACACGCTTTAGCACAATATCTTGAATGGAGGAAACAAAATGTACCAGAGTAGGATGGAATTTTACAAAGGAAAGAGGGTGTGTAGATCTCGATTTGGAGAGGGAGAGGTTGCCCTAGTTCGACCTCTTCTCTCCCTCCCTCATTCTCTTTCTTCATTCGGTTTTGGAGACAACACAAAAAAAAACTCCTCCTACACAAGCCGATCCTTCCCTTCTAAAAAAAAATGATTGCATCTCCTCACCACCATTAAACACTGAAGAAAAAGGAGAGGAAGGAAGGAGGAAGGAAAACAAAGAGAAAAAAAAGAAAAAGAGTGAAGCCAGTTCGATCTCCACTCTCTCTCTCTCCCGTTCTTCGTGGTGCAAAAAAAAGGGAAAGAGAGAAGTCTGATTCGATCCCTACTCTCTCTTTTATTCTCGTACTAGTTTCAAAAAAAAAGATAACACCAATGCCTAGCCGATTTCTCCCTATCTCCTCTAACTATCCCTAAACTCATCAATATCCTTGAGAAAACCTAAGCTAAGGAAGAAGGGAGGAAGAAGGAAGACCTAAGAGAAGAAAAAAAAAGGGGAAGAAAGGAGAAGAGATCATCATTTCTAGGATCGCAGTTAAGGTAGGAGGAAAATTGGTTTAAGATTATATTCATTCTTATTACCTTATGTGCGTATTTGTATCTATAATACATGATTTAGTTTAACCTTTGTAATGCCCCGCCCTCACATTTCAGGTCTGCAACCCTTACTCAATAAGAACTAGGCATTCCGGCGGAACCATTAATAATCCTGTAGCTCTAGGGTATACGCTTTACACCAAGCCAAGAAGCTTGCACTTAAATTACATACACAAGTAAAATAAGGTTGAAATAAACTTTATTAACTTAAAGATAAACTGTTATATGAATAAATGAATGAAAGAATATTCTCAAAGAAAAATGGACCAAACATGTATCCAAACTAAACTAAACTTGAATGAAAGAATATCTCCTATGTCTTCACAGAAATCTAGGAAAACTCTGCAGACTTATTCATACCGATCGAATTCCACTGCTACTATGTATTCGCCTGATGCCCTGGATCTATAAGGATAATGGTGCTAGGTCAAAACCTAACCAGCAAGTTCACTAGTTCCCTTGGCTTAGATTCAGGAAAACCATAAGTTTCACGAGAGTGTATTAACAATATAGCATAAGATATGTCAATATAAAAGATCAAACAAAATAAAGAGATGCAAAGAATGACGGCTGTGGTGTTTTATGATCTTCAGTTAAGATTAGGTTCTCACAACAATTGGTGTACTCTAGTTACTACCTACGTTTCACCCGTCCCTGCAGTTCAGTCGAGACACTGGCCTTGCGCCACGTGAATCCGATGAACTGCCTCGAAATCTGTCCCTCAAACACTTTTAACTCTATCGGCGTTACTTACGTGTCAAGTGATTCCGTAGACCTCACTTGACGATTCTATAGACCTCACTTAGAGAGGACCAGGCCTATACAGGACCTAAACTATGTTTGCACACAAGCCAAACAAGTTGTTTAAGCACACATCAGGCTTATGAAGGTTTCTTTCATATTACATATGTCAACAAGTGATCATCATCATGATAGTAATCAGCTAAGAGTTTATGCATGCGTTCCATACTCATAAATACATATTTCACATAATATGCAGGTTATAAATCATGATGCTTGTTAAACAAAACCCAAATTTCATTAAGAACTCAAAAACCGCTTAATTATGTCCTTCCGGTCAGTTGGTATCGGTACCAGTTTAGTTGGTATCGATACCAACCTCAATTGTCATGTCAGGCATGGCTGGTATCGATACCAGCCATTGGTGGTATC
>MVGT01001038.1:56033-67153 GCA_002174775.1 Macleaya cordata | reverse complement strand
CGATTTTGAGTTTTGTTCTTCAATCAAACTCCATGTAAACTTAGTTTTCACCCCTATAAACATTAGGGATTCATATATTCATCACATATACATAGCTTCCATGCATTTTAACCATTAAAAACATGCACACCACATACGTTTAGGGACTTCATGCACTCTTTCATATAATTCGCATGCAACAACATATAAACTAGGTTTTTATGCATTCAATCACTAAGGAAGCATAATAACAACATGAATAACCTACATCTACACCAAAAAAGCAAGTTAATACTTTCCTCAAATCACCAAAGAAGTTGAAACTCAAGGAAGAAGAAGAAAAGCTATGCTACAATGGTGTCTAGGCTTCTCTCTCTTGCTCTCGTCCCTCTGCGATCACCCTGCACAGAACCCTAGGTTCTTCTTTTATGGATTGTATCTCTCTCTCTTTCTCCTGCCCTGGCTGTTTATCTCTCTCCTTCTCTCTCTCCTGGTCGAACCAAACAAGAGGGGTTTTGGGTTTAGAGTTTATATTTATATCAATTATAAACCCAAACTTACTAAAACTCTAACAGAGTGCCCTTAACAGAAGTGGCTGCCCTTAAACATTAGTAGCTTAAATTAAAAGGGTATAATAAAATAAATATATATTGATGGTATTTTGATGTGGATGTGCTTTATTTTGATGGTATAATAAAATAAATATATATACATATATGTATATATATATATATATATCTATATATACATATATATGTGAATCGAATTTACCAAAGACACATTTTGTTGTGGACTTGAAGTTGCTTTTTAATACTATAATGATGTGAATGCGTGATCTAGATATGTGGTTGTTGGGTTTTATTGAACTTGAAATCGTGATCTAATATGTGGTTGTTGGTTTCATTAAACTTGAAATCGTGATCTAATATGTGGTTGTTGGGTTCATTGAACTTGAAATCGTGATCTAACATGTGGATGTTTAGTTTCATGGACCTAAATATGTTATATACATATTGCAAGTTAACATGAAGATGATGTGAAATGCATGTCAATATTGAAATAATGAATGCATGCATGTTACATATTTGTGTGTGGAAAATACACGTTGAGTGCATGATCACTTGTGAAATAAGAAAAACATGTAACGAGAAACAAGAGAAATATATTGAATCAAAATGATTCGTGCCTTTTAGGCGGCCTTATGGCGATAACCCATTATTGCGTCCCCGCGGAAGATGATCTCACGATCGTGGGTGGCATCCGTAACAGCTGTAAGATTTAAAAATCATAAAGAGAGTAAGCTGTTAAAAAGACCACGCTTTTCTAGTTATAAACTGATGTGGAATGCTATTACATGTTGAAATGTGTTGCTGTAAGCTTATCATTAAGCGTTGCCTATGCTGTTCCAAAATGATTTGGTGATGATTTATGCGAGTTAATATGCAATGATGACCGTGTTGTGTTGTGGATTATATATATAATAAATTGAGAATGTTTTGGTCACATTTTTATGATGATATGAGCCGTGAAATGTTGTTGTCACAAAGTTTAAAAAAAAAGTGGCAGATCATAGTGGAGCCTTATTCAACCCAGATACTAACTAGTAATGATGGTGGGGACATGGAATGCATGTGTGTAAGTTTTAGGTTACAATTTTCATGTTAATCTTGAAGTTTAGAAGCCTTGAAAGTTGCTGCCATATATTATGAGAAGCGTGACAGATTGTAGTTGGGGCTTTATATGTCGTACATGCTAATAGTTTCAAGGATACTCAAGGGTGATGCATATAGTAGCCCTTGTAAGTTACCTAGAGTCATATCTAAGTCATTTAGGCTTAGAAGGAATTTAAGGAGAAAATATATTATGCATTCACATGTCGTAGGCAAGTGGGTGGAGGATGTACCTCAGACATTAAATGTCGGTTGAATGGGTATGTACTTGCGACAGTAATTCTCTTTCAAAAAAAAAAGGAAAAAAAATAGGGAAGTTCATAGTAAACTGTACACGTCAAATACTTTACCCTTGAGGGTAATAATCCGATGAGAGTCATTGTGAAAGATTGTGAATGTGTATATATATGTATATACATATATATATCTATATATATCCCCTTAGTTAAACCTCTCAGTTTATCGTAAATGAACTACGACGGGCTTGATCCCGGAATGGGTACGTAGGCAGCCACTATGCGGTTCAGCTTAAGAATACAGTAAATTACTTTTGGGTATTACTATTGGCTATGTTTACAAAGAATGCAGTAAGTTATAGTGATGTTTTTTTTAAAAAAAATAAAAAATAAAAATAAAGGTGCATTGGATAATAGAGTTAATTATGCTGAGGCGTTTCAAAGTATTGATCTTCAGAGTGAATTAACCAAATGAATTCACACAGAGTGGGAGTGGTTATTGCTTGGTTTAGCTATGAATGTAAATCTTCCTTAAATGCTTTGGAAACTACGATGAGGTTTTGAAGATTTAATTCTACTCACTCCCTTTTTAATTCTGCATAATTGAGAACCGTGTTTATAAAATTAAACATGTTTTGAAGTTTAAGAACTCAAATGATGATTTGAAAACTTGTAAAAATTCCCTAAAAATAAAGGCGCATAACCCTATAAAGTTCCACATCTCTCAACTATAAAGAAGTATAACAAATGCAAGAGTGTATATATAGTACAGTATAATAGATATAATTATAGCAGTATATGCATTATTTTATGCTCTCTTGCCACTTCACATTCTCCCATTATATTAATTATATTCTTTCCACTTTTTCGTCAGGGTTGTTCTGGAAACCAACCACCGTCATTCTGATAGATCTGATATTCCTCTAATTGGAGATGCCATTAAGGCGGGGTCATAAAGACAAGGATCACAAAGACACTGACGATTAGATATATTTTAATATCACATTCCACCTCTCATTGGAGCGCCACTAAGGCTAAGTCACTAAGCCAATTATCACACAAACCACAGTTTATTTTTAAACCTCACATCTTCCACTTTAGCTTCATATAGCTTTTTAATTCACACTCTAATGGTCACACAACCCAAAATCAATGCTATTTTATGCATGAAAATATTTTGAAAAACATAGGATTTTAAAAAGAAAATAGTTTTTCAAAAACATGATTTGAAGAAAACAAGATAGAGAAAATAACTTGAAAATAGGTTTTATAGTAGCGGTTCTCCATACTTTTTTTCGCTTAAATTCTACGAGGCTTGACTTAATCTTTCATTAACTTCAAAAGCTCCAAGCTTCTTCAAAACTTGAATGGGTTTTTCTTTTTCAAACTTGAGCTTGAAGAAGATGAAAAGAGAGAGAGAGAGAGAGAGAGAGAGAGAGAGAAANGCCCTATTTTTAGGGTTTGGCCTCTCCATAATTATCTAAATCCTTTTTATTTCTAATTTATTTAATTATTTAAACTACTAATTTAATTCCATTTTATGGGTCGATTTTAACACTAGGGTTTTTATGATTCGTTTATTTTAAATGGCTAGGATTAAATCTTAATCTATCCAATGGTTATTAATGATTACTATAAATTAGAGATAAACTAGAAAATCTAGGTAATTATCTTTATTTTAGAAGTATATTAGGAATTAGAAATATTTTCAATGGTTTTGATTCAGTATGTTTTAGATAACCTAAATCTAATGGTCTAGATTCATTCCTTGTTCTCCAAGGTTTAGTATTTACTTCCATTTAAAATATGGACTAGTATTTATCTAAATAAGTAATTATCTACTTTTTAGAAAATTTTTAAAAGTGAATATTTATCTAATTAAAGAGTTTTAAGATTTTTGAAGTCTTTATTTCTCTAAAATAGGTGGTGCACAAGGCAACCCCTTTGCCCATATTTTCACCAAGTGGGGCCCACCACTTGGTCACCCCTTATCCTAAGTTTCTTTGTTATAATAAACCACAGCCCCTTGGTTCATTTTTAAATTCATTTCTCCTCATTTTATTCATTTCTAAGGAACCTTAATGTTTTAAAATAACTCAATCGAATGGTCAATTTCATTATCTACATTTCTAAGGTTCTTAATCCAAGGGTTAGGAATATTTACTAACATTTATCACTTACCTAATTCTAAAATGTTCATTTCTACTTTCATTTCATTTCTAGGTGACTTATGAAATTCTTTGATCATAGAACCTAGTTGAAATGATTAGTTATAGGAATCATTCTAAACTATATGTTGACTCCTATTACAAATGTATGTCAACTCCATCCTAGTTTTCATTTCATTTCTCCGATTTTCCAAACCGAAGGTTCATTTTCTAAGGTTTTTAAGAATTGAAAATAGTTTATTCCTAAAAGATAACCCTTAATCTCTCTCTCAGTCAAAATATTTTTGAAAACATTTGGTTTTATTTGAAAACATAGTTTTTAAAACATTTCATACAAAACTCATTTTGCAAAACATTTGAAATCATTTCTATTTATATATACATTCTATGTATTTAAGTTATGCATATGGATGTTGGCAAAGCTTGTTCCCTTTAACTTTAGGTCTTTCCCTTCTATGTTTACACCTTTCTAACACTAGTTGGCCCTACTTTGGGTCCATGAGCCTTAAGCCTATGCTGAAGTCTATGTGGAAAAAATCTCGGGTATTACACTATCACCCACTCAAGCAGATTAACACTTTACATCCCTCGGTCATTGTATTATAAATTCTCACCTTACCCCCTTTTTTTTAAATCTTGTTTGAGAACTTTAAAACTTGTTAGGTTCCTTGGTGAATACAGTCCTTCACTCATTCCTTGTCCCATGTGGTTGCATCCTCTACAGGTGATCAGTCCTAAAGATGCCTTCCATCCATAATCGATTCTAAGTGACGCTTATTCTTTCGAAGATGTTCAAATCTCCTTTTAAAAAACTAACACCATACTCTTTTCTCGTTTGAGGTTTGTCTTACGATGATCTATGAATGTTTCTGTTTCACTGCCCTATTCTAATTTACTAGGTTTCTTTTTAATCATAGGATAATATTTAACTGCTACTCTAACTACAAGTGAAATTCTAGGATATATACCTCGATTTCTGATGTGGTTCTCTCTCGTCGTCTTGTTCCGAGTCACTACTTATGATGATAATTTCTAATGGTCGGTGCTTTGAAGTGACTTCTTCTTCCTATACCTAGTGTCACGGGCGGATCGGTCGACCGGCAAACACACGCGGTCACGCAGCGGAAATTCATATCACCGACTACCCGTGCGGCACTACAGACTCCCTCCTAGTCCATAGTCAGCCTCACAAACCATCTCGGTTCGTCTCAAGACCTTCTGGTCATCTTGCACCAAATATGCACAGCGGAATAACCAACACGAGCCACGCTCATATGCCGGCCTACGAGTCACTTCATCGTGTCCTATGACACTCGTCCAACAGGTAGGATTCACTGTCTCCACAGTACCGGGAAGGTAACCGTGAATAGCCGTCCACCTGGCCAAGCCGACATTACTCGGACTGCCCATACAGTCATAAGCTTCACCTGTCAAGAAGCATTGAGGCTCCAACCAAGCATACGCATATGCGAGGTCCATCCTGGCTACAAGGTTCCCGTATAGCAACATGAGAACGCTAGCCTGCAACTACTAGCATCCAATGATCCAGGCATAGTTCGCCCCTTACTATGCCACACCGTGCTACACCACCCCGGATAGCCCAACACAAAGCATGCTAAGCATATCCATAAGCACACCAAGATATGCATCTCGGATAGCTCGATCCTTCCAAAGAAGCTTCAGGCCAAGCGTACTGTCGACTCGATGTCTAGCACGCATAGGAACCTAAGGCATTCTAGGAATGCCGCTGTACCACCTCCTGCACGTACAGTCCTAAGCCGTCTCCTACGACTAAGGAAACCAACGCATAGCCCTCTAGCTAAGCATGGCCCGGCCCACGGGTTGCTCCGTGGAATACCCAATTAAGCTACACCCGAAGGTGCAGCAGGGAGGTCGGGGACCCCTCCCTATAGTAGTCTTATTTACCTTTTCGCCACCGCCAAAAGGAAACATCAAATCATGAGACCAATCATACTCTTTTTCGGCCCATGAAATGAATATACACTTCGCCGCTTCTCCAAGCTTTGAAGCTTCGCCAAGCCCTCCGGCTCGCCCCCGAATATTCACAACACAGCACCTCCGTGCCATGAAGCTTCACCTCGCCCTCTAGCTCGGTCTCGCATATGCACCTAGCCCACCGGCTCAGTCATGCATATTCACGCGCGCGCACCTCTGTGCCACGCATATTCATCCAGCCCTCCGGCTGTGTCACGGTGTACGCATAGCCAAACAAACGTACCGTGACATTCTCCCCCACTCGCTCGGTCGAATGCCCTCATCGACTAAACTCATGGTACACCTCCAGACTTCGTACCAATGCTCCGGTCTCTAATCAAGTACTCTCTCTGACTTGACGCCTTGTGCCTCATGCTGCCCCTGACCTCTGTCATATCGGAACAACTACACTTCGCCCAACACTCTTGCTGAACTCGGCTCCGGCAACAATGTACTCTCATCTGCTCAACGACACCTCCGTGTCACCAACGGCTACTCTTAGCCTGATACTGTCTCGCAAGACAGGACTCGCAAGTCACTCCCAAAGCATACTCATGGCTCACTAGCCAAAGACATCCACTGATGTTCAATCTTCTGCATCTGAGCTTCCTCCACTGATTCAGCTCACGTGTACTTAGTCCTCCCACTAAGCTACACTGTGTACTCGGCCCGCTCACCAAGCTACACCACAACGTGTACTTGATCCCCCCATCAAGCTACACTTCCACGCATCCTCCGATGCTAAACGGCCCAACGACTCTTCGCTGCCGCATATGTGCCACTCTTGACACTCACTCATCACAGGCTCCCCCACTCTGGTTCACCTGACCTCTTGAGTCTTCATCGCTCCCCTTGAGCTACAAACTTGAGTGCTGCCCACCCAAGCATCACCATCGCTTCCACAAGCTCCATGCAACTCTAGCACCTCACCATCCACTGGCTTCGCCCTGAGTTAGCATCTCGATCACAATGCAGCGCTCACCTCGGCTACAAAGGATCTTGCCATGTGCATCGCAGTGCAAGCACCGCAACACAACTCATGCGCTCTCCCCTCTCCGGAAAGCTCCACTACATGCACCTCTGTGCATACACTGACCACTCAAACCCCACTTGATGGTCGTCTCATTCAGCCCCTTGCTGTGTTCCAGTACCTCGGTCTCACCTTCACTGCGAACATCCTCACCTGGTTCCTCTGAACCGGTATAAGTGCGTCCCTCTGGACTTGCACCCCATTGGCCTCTGCCAAGCTCTCAAGCTTCAAGTGTACTCCAGTACCTGAGCAACCATGCCTTCACCCCGAGTACTAATCATTCCTGAACTCATGCGACTCTTCCCTGAAGATCGCCTGCCAATGCGCCATTGCGCCAACACTGCCCCTCTGGACATATACCTTCCTCTGAAGGATCACCGTTGCACCCCTGTGCTTGTCCCTCCTCTGAAGGATCCCTACGCGCCTCTGCGCCACAACTGCACCCTCCGTGCATATACCTTCCACTGAAGGATTTCTCATGCGCCACCGCGCCTCATCTGCACCCACATGTGCATATGCCTTCCACTGAAGGTCTTCACTCTGCACCTCTGTGCTGGCCTTCCTCTGAAGAGCCACTCATGCGCCACCGCGCCACAACGCACCTCACTGTGCTGTCTCATAAGAATGTGCTGTCTCCGATGCCACTTCTCTTGAGCATGGTAGTCTCCTCTGAGAACTACATGGTACCGCACCACTGACCACTGTCAACATACTCTTGGGTCTGCCCCCTTCACTTGGAGCCATCAAGACACGCACTGAACATTGAAAGATTTTGGATTCTCTCCGGGTCGTGTTCCTCTGAACACCATCTCTGCAAATACTGATCTTGAGCATCCACCCCTTCACAGTAACTGCTATCTCATCTCATCCAGACTCACCATCTCTGAATGTACCGAAGCTCGGATATGGTCTTCGCAACGGTTCTGCATAGCTCATAGTGTCGCACCGAGTGAGCTACACGATATCACCCCCGTGATCTGAACTCTATCAGACTTCACGTTCCAATGCACTGTAAGCTTAGATGTGATCTCCACCTACAGATCTTGTAGTACGCATCGACATATAGCAAAGCCTCAGCCAACACGGTTTACCCACAATCAAGCTCCACGCGAATCTGTCTCTACAGAATCCACGCTCCAAATGTACTACAAACTTTGATGCCATCTCCGTCCATAGCATACGTAGTCAGTGACCTCGGGCCGACTGAACTACTACCCAAAGCATACGTGCTCCTGAATATTCACCCGAACTCAGAGGCACCTACATCCAGTAACACTCTTGCAACTGGCACCACTGATCTAGCATCAACTGTCCCATATACTGAGTCACATCCCCTACTCCAACACCACTGTGTCTTCCACATAGAGCAATGAACCCATCCAAGCATACTCAGCTGATACTACCTTTGATCAAGCATCAGAGATTCATATGCAACACCACGTTGCCTTATCAACACACTCTGACGCAAGCTCCGTCGGAACAGAGACATCGAATATGCCAATCCAACACTAACACCATGCCTGAATATCCCGCATATTCATAACGGCTTCTGCTTGTCTTCAAGGCATCTCTGTACACAGCTCTGCACCCAACACCATGGATCAGAGAACTAATGTAGCTACACCAAGTAGCACCATACGCCAAGCTCTGTCCATCTCATCTCGGACAAGAAGCTACCATCATATGTATATGCAACGGAAGCAAAGCTCTGTCCGTCTCTTGGACCAGAGAATGTATATTCACCAACATTCCAGCTCTGAGTCCTCCGCTGCCTTTGGCTCATCGAATATGCATCTCTAGCATAAGCCAACTTCGTGGAATCAGAGGTTGTATATTCAACATCGAGCAACTTCTGCTCTGACACCAACTCATGGGATCAGAGAATGTATATGCGCCATCATTTGCGCTCTGATACCAAATCATGGGATCAGAGAATGAATATGTCTCACCATTTTGGCTCTGATACCAAATGTCACGGGCGGATCGGTCGACCGGCAAACACACGCGGTCACGCAGCGGAAATTCATATTACCGACTACCCGTGCGGCACTACAGACTCCCTCCTAGTCCATAGTCAGCCTCACAAACCATCTCGGTTCGTCTCAAGACCTTCTGGTCATCTTGCACCAAATATGCACAGCGGAATAACCAACACGAGCCACGCTCATATGCCGGCCTACGAGTCACTTCATCGTGTCCTATGACACTCGTCCAACAGGTAGGATTCACTGTCTCCACAGTACCGGGAAGGTAACCGTGAATAGCCGTCCACCTGGCCAAGCCGACATTACTCGGACTGCCCATACAGTCATAAGCTTCACCTGTCAAGAAGCATTGAGGCTCCAACCAAGCATACGCATATGCGAGGTCCATCCTGGCTACAAGGTTCCCGTATAGCAACATGAGAACGCTAGCCTGCAACTACTAGCATCCAATGATCCAGGCATAGTTCGCCCCTTACTATGCCACACCGTGCTACACCACCCCGGATAGCCCAACACAAAGCATGCTAAGCATATCCATAAGCACACCAAGATATGCATCTCGGATAGCTCGATCCTTCCAAAGAAGCTTCAGGCCAAGCGTACTGTCGACTCGATGTCTAGCACGCATAGGAACCTAAGGCATTCTAGGAATGCCGCTGTACCACCTCCTGCACGTACAGTCCTAAGCCGTCTCCTACGACTAAGGAAACCAACGCATAGCCCTCTAGCTAAGCATGGCCCGGCCCACGGGTTGCTCCGTGGAATACCCAATTAAGCTACACCCGAAGGTGCAGCAGGGAGGTCGGGGACCCCTCCCTATAGTAGATAAATTTACCTTTTCGCCCCCGCCAAAAGGAAACATCAAATCATGAGACCAATCATACTCTTTTTCGGCCCATGAAATGAATATACACTTCGCCGCTTCTCCAAGCATTGAAGCTTCGCCAAGCCCTCCGGCTCGCCCCCGAATATACACAACACAGCACCTCCGTGCCGTGAAGCTTCACCTCGCCCTCTAGCTCGGTCTCGCATATGCACTTAGCCCACCGGCTCAGTCGTGCATATTCACTCGCGCGCACCTCTGTGCCACGCATATTCATCCAGCCCACCGGCTGTGTCACGGTATATGCATAGCCAAACAAACGTACCGTGACACTAGGGTTGATCTCTTAACATAGTTTCTTCTATGACTACAACATGATCTATCTTACGAATCATCGCCATTCCTCCCTTAATGTAAGTCTACTCTTCTGACTTAAAGGTTTCAGACTCGGACTCGCTAGCATCAGATGGTCCTCTTTCCTAGTCACTGTACTATATGGGAACCATCTCGTAGTTCTCGTCCTTAGTTGGGTTATAGTTTTCATCATTCTGTGGGTCTTCTCAACTATTGGTTCTTTTCCTTTGTCATCTCACTGAACATAGGGTTATCTCCTGACACGTCTCATAATCTTTCATGTAGTAAATATTTGTCTCACCATTGTGTATTCTTAACAATAAAGAATTACGTAACTTAAGGCTCCTACGTGAGTTATCTGGCAAAATCCTAATGTGTCTATTATGCTTGCTACTTTTATCCAATTTTAATTTTTATACCCTCCCCAAAACAAAATCAAAATTAAACCGATCAAGCAATCAAACATCCATCATCTAATTCACACCAAATAATCATTCTTCATGCATATCAACATACTACAACATGTTATATAAAACATATCATCATGCTCGTCATTCAACAATAGACATAGTACATATGCTTTATACGTTACAATCATGTCAACCTATATCACCATGCTTACATTTCATCAAACATTACATAGCATGGTATAACATATCATTCACATAGTAACATACAATCGTGCTGACATTTCCAATTTACTCTAACATTCATATCATACATACATCATTCAATCATGGTTTAACATTAAGCTACTATGCATTATTGATGTCATACTTTTCAACATATCATCATTCTATAGCATGCATCTTTAGTTATTACTTCCAGGCATGCAATCAGTGGTACATATACATAATATAATTCATTCATACATTAGGAC
>MVGT01001034.1:315247-368557 GCA_002174775.1 Macleaya cordata | reverse complement strand
TCAGAGCCGAGGACGGCTCATCCTATGGGGTGGTGGGAGGTTAGTCCCACATCGCCTAGGAGAGTGTCCAGACCCTGGGCTATGAGGTTACGAATCGTCTTACAGTGTGCCAAGGCCTTTTAGGTGAGCTCTCTGGGCTCACCTAAGAACAAAACCCTGTACCCGTGTGGGGTGGCTAAAGCAGGGACAATATTGGTGCACGTGTGAGCGGGGCGTGACAGTTAGGGTGGAGGGTTGAGGTACCGGGGAAGGTTGTGTGTACCTAAAGACCCAGAGTTGAGACGGGATATTCGGGATGAGGCACATCATGGCAAGTATACTATTCATCCTGGAGGCAATAGAATGTATAAATATTTGAATTGACAATATTGGTGGTCGGGGATGAAACGTGACGTTGCCGAGAATGTGAGTAAATGCTTTATTTGTCAGCAAGTGAAGATAGAGCATTGGAATCCAACAAGTAAGTTGCAGTCTTTAGACATTCCAGAGTGGAAGTGGGAGAATATATCTATAGATTTCATCACAGGATTACCGCGATCGAATGGGAGTCACGATGTCGTGTGGGTGATAGTTGACAGATTAACTAAGTCAGCACACTTTTTGCCAGTCAATACAACTGATAGTGGGGATAAGCTAGCTCGGTTGTATATAAAAGAGATAGTCAAACATCATGGCATTCCTGTGTCAATCATTTCTGATAGAGATTCATCATTTACGTCTTGTTATTGGAGAGGTTTTCAATCTGCCATGGGATCCTCTTTAGAGTTTAGTACTACATTTCATCCTCAAACGGATGGACAAATGGATTGGGTGAATCAAGTGCTCAACGACATGTTACGATGCTGCATTCTTGATATCGGGGGTAGTTGGCACGATCACTTGCATTTGGTTGAGTTTGCGTATAACAACAGTTACCATGCTAGTATTGGCATGGCACCATTCGCAGAACTCTATGGGAGGCCTTGTCGATCACCATCATGTTGGACAGAGGTTGGGGATGCCAAACTCTCAGGACCAGATATGATTCGTGACTCATCCGATAAAATTGCACTGATCAGAGAAAGATTACTTGCGGCACAGAGTCGTCAAAAGAGTTATGCGGATAAACGACGCCCAGATTTAGAGTTTGCAGTCGGAGATTAAGTTCTTTTAAAGGTATCACCTATGAAGGGAGTATTGCATTTTGGGAAGAAAGGGAAGCTTGCACCAAGGTTCGTAGGACCTTTTCCCATCATTGAAAGAGTGGGGAAGGTTGTATACCGACTTGCACTACCTGAATAATTAGCAGGAATTCACAATGTATTCCACATTTCAATGCTTTGGAAACACGTAAGGGATGAAGACCGCCATACAGTGATTGATTATCAGGATATAGAGTTGCAAAAAGATGCGTCTTACGAGGAGAAACCATATCGTATAATTGATCGAAAAGAACAAGTTCTTCGATCTAGAATTATACCAATGGTAAAGGTTCAATGGCACCATCATAACGAGAAAGAAGCTACGTGGGAGCGTGAGGGGGATATGCAAGCCCGATATCCTAACCTTTTCACTAATCTGGTAAGTTCGATTTCGAGGGCGAAATCCTTTCTTTTAGGGGGGTAGATTGTAATCCCCGTAATTTAGGAGTAAGGGTATTTTTGGAATTTTGTGGTGCATTTTGTTTAGGTGGCTGTATTCTTTTCTATTTTGTTTTATTGTGTTTATGGATTTAGGATAACCTAGTACCTAACCTAGATTCACTTAATAATCGGAATATAGGTAGCTTTATATCCAACCAATATTTAAGTGGGAAGGGGGACCCACTTAAATTAAGAAACCCAATTTTTGGGAAACTTTTGGCCGTGGAAATATGGGTGAACTATTAATGTTAGTAACTTATTATTTTAACAATTAATTAAATTAGGGATCCATTTAATAAGGGACTCACTTAATTGAAAGTTCACCTATTTTAGGAAACCCACTAGAATCGGGTTAGTGTTAATATTTTGAGGGGGAAAGGTTTCCAATGAGTTTTTGGAGGGGGCTCACTTATTAAAAACACTTTTATAATAAAACTAGTAACTTGGAAAGCAACCTGTTTTAGGAAACCTACTTCCAGTCGACAACTTAGGTTTTTCTATTGGTATAAAAAGGTGGCTTTTTATTTGGGATGCTTGATAGAAAGAAAGAGTTCAAGGGAGAGAGCTCGATAAGGAGAAGAAGAGGAGGTCTTCAACTTCAACAATAATTAGATAGAGAGGAAGACTAGGAAGAACCCTAGATTTCAAAAGATCAGTCTACTTCGTGAATCCGATAGGTTTCTATACTCCTATGAGCTCTATAGCCTCTACCAATCTGTTCTTGGCTTTCTGTTATACTTTTAATGGTGAAATCAGGAGTTTGTTGAATGAATTTGTGTTAGTTCTAGTTTTGTTCATCAAGTCATATTTGGATTATATGTTAGCTGAATGTTGCAGGTCCGATTTTTATTTCATATATGTAGATCGGATGGTTTATTTCAGAACCTGTTTATTTTTCTCTTACTCTTAAGTTTAATAATTGATAAACCTACTTAGGGCTGAATTGTATTGTATTTATTCATCATCATGATCTTATATACCCATACTTGATCGTGTATTATATTTGAAGGATGAGATGTTTTATAATAAACCAAACCAGGGTTGCTTAGTTTGAATGATTATAGTACACAAACTCTTGTTATTTAATTAATTCATGTACTGGTACGGTTCTTTGTTTAATTGATATATTACATGTGAATATAGATAATGATACTTCTATTTTGGTAGGAACTATGTGCTGAGAATTAGATTTTAGTTGTCTAATTCTATTGGATCCTATATTTTGAACAGCTAGGTATTAATTCGTTATGCACACTTATTTTTTTTTTAACCCTTTATGCAGATATGATTTACATGGTGATTTAGTTATGATTTGAGGTCCTTGTGGCCAGATCCCACTTAAGTTTGTGTAATTATGTTGTTTGCACAAGATATGGATTATTCATGTGGACATGGAAATTAATGTGACGTGTTGATGTAGAATACACTTGGTAAAACATTGAAACTACTGTCCATGTCCTTTAGACAATTTGAACCTAATAAAATAATGGTGTGTGCAATTGTTTACTACTCGTGCTGTTTTGTTGGGTAGACTTTTGAATGGTGGTTGGCTTGACCCTCTCTATGTGTAGTTGTGCGATGACTGAGGGATCGCATAAAGGAATGATGAGGGTAGACCTAACTGAGGCTGGTTACCCACATATTGAGCGACAAGGGTTGATGTTAACACAAGGGTCTCAGAGCATAGATGGGATAAACTTATGGACCACAATATGGCGTGACTGTTTTGCTTCACTAGAGAAATCGTTGGAGAGCGAAATCAACTAAATTAATTAAAGAACATAAAACTGCTTAACCGTTAGTAGAAGGAACACTTTTCGTTGATATTCTGTGAGTGCCCGGAGTGTACTCATTTTTTATACTTGAGGTTTGGGATTGTCTACTGGGGTTTTAGGCGTGTGGAAATCTACTATTATTGGCATCTGACCCAGCCTGCTAATTTTTCTGAGAACAGAGAACAAGGAGAGCAACCAACCTGATTCGTAGAGGAGATTTTGGAGGTCTTGAGTTATATCTTTTATTTATTATGGATACCGACCTGCGTGTCGAAGACTCTTTCACTTTAGATTTTATTTTATCCTTTCAAACTCTATACTTTTATTATTATTTAAGAAATGACAGTTTTAATATTATTTGATTTGTGTTGACTTGTGAGTTCCATATTTATTCGTTGTTGCCTGATACTGGTATGTACGATAGATGTGTTTGTAGTATCTTGGACTGTCCCTAAGGCTGGTTTTCAGGGGCGGCTGACCTGACGATCCGAATTTGGGGCGTTACACATCACATGTGAGATTATTCTCATCAGAGGTCTACATTGAGATGATTCAAGGGTTAATTTTTAGTGGAGTACGTTCTTCACACCATGTAGATCATCATATCTAGAAATCAGTCATTCTAAAAGTTCTAACCCCATAAAAAATTTATCGAAAAATCAACGGTCTAAAATTTACCAAATTTTTAAAGGCTTATTTGAGGGTGTTAGAAGTAAAATTGGTTGATTCTTGAAAATGATGATCTACATGGTAAGAAGAACATCCTCGCCAAAATCTTCTCTTCAATCATTTCTATGTAAGCCCCACAAAAAATGTGTTGTGATAGTGTTGCAATAACGTATATTGCAATATTCCTCTTCTAAGATAAATATTTTATTTTTGGAATTGCAATATTCCTCTTCTAAGATAAATATATTATTTTTGGAAGAGAACAGTGGAACATGAAGATAATCTTAAGAGGAAAAAAGAAGAAGAAGAAGGTTGAGTTGGAAGTTTGAATCATGGGAGAAAGGGTGGAGCGAATCCTCTGTCCCTATTTGCATGTGCCCTCTATGTGTCCAAGTTGATTTGATTTGAACCAACAACTATTTGTTTTGTGAGAATGATCTATATGGCGATTAAAACAATCTTACAAATAATTTAGTCGTTGGTTCGCCTTCATGTGGGCCCTACAAACTAAAATAAATGTGGGCACATGGAAGGCATATGCAAATAGGGGTATAGTGGATCCACTCTCCACTTATGAAGTTTTGAAAGAGAGAAAAAGGAAAGAGCAGATAAGTTAGCAGATGACAGACTAAAAGAAGAAGAATTTGTGAGTGAAATTTTTAGAAAAGATTTTAGGAGAGAAAATTGGGGCTAATCATGTAGGAGTATAATCCCTTATATATTAATATATTATAATTTTTTAGGGGAATGACCAAAAACTACTTTTTAATAATATTTTGATCCAAAACCTAAACAAACATGTCAAAATAGCTAAAAACTCCAAAATAAGGTGTAAAGACATATCAGCCCTCTAACTAACAATTTTTTATTTTATTTTATTTTTTACATAAAAAATGTCAACTTTAAAAATATAAATCAGTTTTAAAAAAAATTATATTTGGAAAGCTTCATTTAGATCTTCGACATGAGACTAGTCAACAATACTTTTTTTCAAAAAAAAAATTTACAAAGAATAAAACTGTATTTTTAACTAGTTTTTTTTTATCTAAATTAGATCAAAATTCAAAATTTTATGCTTTAAAATTAGGCAATTGCAAAAGAAGAAGTAAAGATCTCGACGAGTGCTTTCTAAGTATATGAATTTCGTCAAAATCTATTTCAAAAAATTGTATGCAAAATTATTTTTGTAATATTTTTCCATTTATATAAAAAATTTTGTAATATTTTTACATTTACAAAAATATTTTTACACAAATAAACATACAGCTACTTTGACAAAAAAAAAGTGCAAAAATATTTTTGCATTCTGAAAATAAAAAACTATGTTTTAGAACATTTTTAACTAATTTGTATCCAAATTCAAATTTTTATACTTCGAAAACAAAAAAACATCAAAATGAAAAGTGAAATCTCGACTAGTTCTTTCCAAATATATAAATTTTATCAAAATATGATATTAAAAAATGCTTGCAAAAAATTCGTAATAATTGTTTTGTTATCAAAAAAATATTGTTGACTAATCTCAGCTCAAAGATCTCGACGAGTGCTTTTCAAATATTTAAATTTGTCAAAATTTGATTTTTAGTTTAAGAGATAATAATTTAAAGTTTAAAATAAAAAAAATAACGAACTTTCTCTCTCCTCCACATATACACCTTTATAATGACATATAAAGACAAAATAAAGGTATAATTGGAACTAAAAATACACCAAAATAGAGTTTTTGGGTATTTTGATATTAAAATGTGAGTAAATTGATGTATAATTTTTAAATATGAATTTGTGTACATAAGATAAAAGTTTGTGTAGCAAATGGTATTTGGCAGCTATAAAAGTAGGTTTTTGACAATTTTCTATAATTTTTCATCTAAACAACCCTAGTGTCGTGATTTAAAAAAAAAAAAAACCCCTAGGACTTCTTTTTTATTTTTTTCTCACAAACAGCATTTGTGCGTGACACAATGAAAATGGCTTAGACGACTTAAACGGCTTAAATTAGTGAAACCTCATTAAAATAGTAAAGATTGAGCATATTAAGGTATGGTCTTGTTTCGTGTACTTTGTTAAATAGGCAATGTGTTTATAAGGTCCATGTAGGGACCACATAAAGATGATCTAAAGGCTAATTTTTGGTAGGGATGTTCCACTCACCAGCCATTTAAATTATTCTCACCGAAATTTATATCATTTGAAACTCCTAACCTCATCAAAAGTTGAGTAATTTTGTAAGTTATCTATTTTTTTCAATTAGAATTTTAATACGGGGATAGATAATTTTGGTGGTGGAGGTGTTATTGGTACCAAGTTATGAAAACCGGACCGATCATCGAACCGAAATTTTCCAAAACTGGTTAGACCTAGGTTCGATTCAGTTGGACTGATTCAATTTATTAAATAATTTTATAAATAAAAAATTTCAAAAAAGAAATATAGGAAATCTTATAGGGTAAAAATAAAAAATATATAGATAAATAGTCATTATCATCAACATAATTGTCTTCAATTTCGAAAGTTGAGTAGGAATCCCTTCATTATCTAAAAGACTAAAACTAATCTCTTTGTTTTGGTACGTTTTTCACTTTTTTTTAAAAAAAAAAAAAAAACCTTGCAAAACCGTGTATATAAAATAACCGATTGACCCGGTTTGGTGGTTCGACTATCAGTTCAAATCTGACCACCGGTTCTCAAATCCAAAACTGCTCCCACTAATATTTTTAGAATTTAAATGATATTCTCAAATCTGTTTCAAAAACTAACTAACTCAATATAATTACTCAAACGAGGATGAAGAATACAGAAAAAGAAGAAAACCCATTTCTATTACTTCAAACATTAGAGAACTTCTATTCAACTATATTTTTCATCTTATCGATCTCTTTTTATTTATTATTTTTAATTGAATTTTATTAGTTTTTTACTTTTTTTGTTGTAAAATTCTGAGTTGTCTTGATTTGAAGGGATTTTGCATTGGATTTGACTATAAAAGGCGTAGATGTGAAGGTAAGCGAAGTTTTTTACTTACAACATGTTAAATTTTTTGAAAACTAATGTCTGTGGATAACTTATTTCTGAATATTTTCTACTTTTCTAAGAAAAATGGGTTTTCAATAAATATTTTATTTTATTTTTTAAATTCTAATTATACATTTATTTATTAATTATTGTAACAAATTTAATGGCTAAAATGCGTTAAGCACACGCAACGCGTGTGTAAGAGGTCGGGATTTTGTCAAAATCAATTATAATTAAGACCAGTAGTTGCCTACAAAATACAAAGAATGGTAGATGAGTTACTAACCTCTTCCTCCTTTGCATCTAAAAAAACAAAATTTCATCTGCAAATTAAACTGCAAATGAGATATAGGGATTCCCATTGATGAATGTCTAAAGCGTGAGATCATTCTGAATTTTTTTTTCATTTTTCATTTTTTTTTTGTTTTTGTGTGCTATTGTATAGAATAAATTAAGAAATAGGGCAAGTAGGGCAAGGAATTGAATTACAAATTAGTATTGGTATTCTGTTTGATTATAATTTATATATATATATATATATATATGTAATATTAATGAGCTAGACTTCTCATTGGCTATTTTGATGATCTGTTTAATGTACTCTTTATTCATTTATTTAGACTTAAGTAAGTTTAGACTTTAGACTAATTTTTTTTTATTGCTAGTAGACTTACGTTTAGACTTTAGATTAAATATACTTTAGTTTAGGTTTTTGGTTTTGAATGCTTTGAAGGAAAAAAAAAAAAAGAAAAGAAATGAACTTGGGAGGGAACATGAACTACAACATTTGCAGGGTTCGAAAATTGATCCTTTTCAGCGTATAAAGAAATTGTATGAAAATATGGCGCAATAATAGAGAAGAAGAATATACAAGAATATGATCAAACTCCAATTAAACAATCTTGTATGATTTTGTTCTGATCAAAAAAAAAAATCTTGTATGATTTTGTTCACTCACTTGTTAGGAGTGTGAACAAAAAAAAAAAACCTATCATTTCGTCTTACAACCACAGTCCGAAAATAGTGGGTGGAGACTTGGAGTAACTATTTGACATCTCACGGTTGTGCTGCCCACCTACTTTACAAATGAGTCCACAAAATCACATTAAGTAAAAATATAGTTCAATGTCCTAATTAATCGAGTAGCACTTTTCCCGCGTCTTTGATGCATAATAACTGAGTCTAGTGTGGCCCACTAGATATCTAAAGTTGGCTTGGATATTCTTTTTGGGTAATTTGCTTTTCCAACTTAACTTGTAATGGGTTTTAATATTGACCGTTGATATCCACACAGCCAATTTTGATACCTTGTGACCTCATTTTGGTCAAACAAGTTTGACCATCAATTTTGATTTCTAATGACCTCAACTCTATTTGATTAAAATAATATTATTTTTAATTAAAATATATTTTTAAATTTTTTTTAGAAAAAATATTAAATAATTTAATAAAATAAATTTTTTCTTCTTACCCCACCTTCTTCCACCACCACCACCACCACCGTTACCACCATCTCCCCACCTCCACCACCACGTCAACACCATCTTCCCACCTCCACCACCGCCACCCCACTACCTTCATAGAGATCAGAGTGAAAGAGAAAGAGAGAAAGAGAAAGAGAAAGAGAAAGAGAAAGAGAGGAAGAGAAGTCGAAGAGAGAATGATGGCTGACGGAGAAAAAGGAAAAAAAAAATTCAGATCTGATTTTTTCAGATCTAGTTTAGGGAGAGAAAGGGGCTAAAGATAGAGTGGATTCATGTGAAGAAAGCGATGATGATGAGGGTTTTAAGAAATCTGTGAAAAAAAATCAGCGAAAAATTAATTTCGTCCATGCTCGGACTTGCAGAGAGGAGCACAATCATGGTGTGCTCGTTGTCACGATAACGAGCATGAACAAGACATGCTCGTTGATCCATTAAAGAGCCAAAAAAAAGTTACTGGAACCTTTTTTAAGTTGTGCTCGGAGTTGCAGAGATGAGCACGTGCACTGGTGCTCGCCAACCCACCAAGGAGCACGTAAGTATAATGCTCCTTGACATAATGGCGAGCACCAGTGCACGTGTTCCTTAGTGTACGACCGAGCACTGTCAAGGTATGCTCCTTGACATAATGGCGAGCATGATACTTACGTGCTCTTTGGTGGGTTGACGAGCACCAGTGCACGTGCTCATCTCTGCAACTCCGAGCACAACTTAAAAAGGGTTCCAGTAACTTTTTTTTGGCTCGTTAATGGATCAACGAGCATGTCTTGTTCATGCTCGTTATCGTGACAACGAGCACACCATGATTGTGCTCCTCTCTGCAAAACCGATCGTGGACGAAATATATTTTTCACAGATTTTTTTTCACCGATTTTCTAAAACCCTCCTCATTTTCCTCTCTCCATCATCATTTTCTTCACATTGTTCATTCTCTCTCTTGCCCCTCTCTCTCTCTAAACTAGATCTGAAAAATTTCAGATCTAGGTTTTTTTTTTCAGATCTAGGTTTTTCAGATCTGAAAAATTTCAGATCTAGGTTTTTTTTTCCTTCCCTTCCCCTTCTTAATTTCTCTCCGGTCATCATTCTCTCCCCACTTTTTTTCTCTCTCTCCTCCCTCTTTCTTTATGATCTTTGTGAAGGCGGTGGGTGGGGTGGTGGAGCGTGGCGGTGGTGGTGACGGTGGTGGTGGGGAAGGTGGGGAATGAAAAAAAATTTATTAAATTTTTATTTTAATACTTTTAATTATTTAATTTTTTTAATAAAAAGTATTTTTTTAATTAAAAATATATTTTTTTAATGAAATGGGTTGAGGTCATTAGGAATCAATTTTGTTGGTCAAAAGATGAGGGCACAAGGTATCAAAATTGGCTGTGTGGATATCAACCCTCCTTAATATTTAGCTGTTAATGTTATCCAATTCTAAGTTTAGTCTGAACATCCACTTTTTCATTTATTTTTAGTTTATTATTTTTTTCAACATTACCCTCAATCCCTTAACTTGTTAAGACTGACAATCAAATCTGACAACCAAAAAGCTGACAACATAATTAATTGGGACTAACTAAAATATACATTTTTTGACTAAATAAAATCCACTGTTAAATGAGACCCGTAATTTTGTATTCACTAAATAGTCTTAGATGGGTTCGGCTAAGATGATGTGGGCGCAAAAAAAAAGGTGCGTCCCATAGTAAAAAACAAGCCAAACCACAAACTTTCTCCATCCCCCCACCACGGCAGCATCTTCACCTTCATCACCATCGTCTCCGTCACTCACCAGATCTCAGTCTCACTCTTCTTTCTCTCTCCAGATCTCACTGTCTCTCTTCTTTTTCTCCCTAAAATCAGATCTTCTTCTCTTCTTTCTCTCTCCAGATTTCACTCATTTCTCTCTCTAAAACCAGATCTCCCTCTCTCTCAAACCAGATCTCCAAGTCCTTTTCAATTTTCGACGATGACCAAGCGATGGCGATGCAATGAGGTGGTGTCGGCCTTGCTGCAATGTACGAAATAGGGTCTATGAAATGATTATTTACAAGATCTGGTACAGTACAACTAGCTAGATTAAATTAAGGCCTTGCAAACCTCAGAACACCATTAAAATAGGAACGTAAACCTATAAAGTAAGGGAAGAATAATATATCCATGTCTCAAGGTTCTCTCCACAAATCTCTCTCTACCTTTGTCTCTCGCACAAATCTCCCCCTCTTATAGATCTCTCTCACATAGATCGCAGAGAGATAGAGAGAGAAAAACCCTAGCGGACCAGCAACGACAGTAGCAGAAGCGGAGAAGAAGAAACTGAGCTAAGGAAGAAGATGGCAGATGGAGCTTTTAATCTATTGCGTTTCAAGAAACTGAGAGTTCTATGGAAGAACACTGGTTGGTGTACCTGATGAACCCTTGAGATTTATTGAACCATCTGATGATGAAGATGACCCAGACCCAAATTGTGGGTCTGATCTAGAAACAGATCGGGATTTTTTGGAACGAATAACGTTTTTGGGATTGAATTTGGTGATTAGTTTCATTGTGGAAACTGATGAAGATAAATAGAGAAAGTTAGAGAAATTGAAAAAGAAGAAAAGAAGAAGAAATGGAGTAGTCAAAGAGAGAGAGAGAGATGAGCAAGGGTCTGTTAAATGGTGGGAATTTGGTGGAAGATGATGGTGATGGTGGTGGGTCGGTTTGAAGCAGAGAAAAAGGGGGTGGTCGGTGGTGGAGGCGGTGAAGGGGTGTTAACGGTGTCTGGCGGTGGTCGACGGTGACCTGAGATGGAATGAGTTCGACTTTTAGTAGCCACCTCATCTGCAATTAAGGAGGACCCATTAATTTTTAAAATAAATAAGCTAATTTATGAGACCCTCAATAAAAAATATTTAAAATAAAATAAAACGATAATTAATTTTTGTATGTGACTGTACTTTTCTTTGTCAATGGCAGGTGTCTTTTGATAGCTTAAGGAAAAGGGGGCAAAGTTGAAAAAGTAAAAATGAGAAAACGAAACATGGATGGAAAAGTAGATGTTAGGGTTAAACTTGAAATTTGACAACATTAGGGCCTAAACATTAAAACCGGTCAAAAGTTAGGGTTTAAACGTAAATTATCTCTTTTTTCTTTTTTTTTTCTCTTTCTACCACTTTAAAACTTATGAAGCAAGGATATAAATAGGGGACAAAAAAACGACATAGACACAGTAATTAGGCAAAATCTCAAAAAGTAGAACACATATAAGACTGGCATAATTAATGAATTGATTAAATATAAGTAATTTAACTACAAAAACAAATTATCAATCAAAACTTTATAAAAAAAAATTTACATTTCAGCTTTACCACAAGTCAAAATATAAAAGGTCATAAATTATAAAGTCACACGACAAGGCTCCAACCTTCTTCTCTTGTGGGGTTTTTAGTGCAAAACCGTAAAAGTTTTTGGTGTTTTGATTTTAAAATAGACTTTTAAGGGGGGTTGGGTATTAAATAAGATATTGTTTGTAACAATGTATTAAGTTAAATATTTTAAAGAAAAATATTTCAAAAATAAATAAAAATAATTTTAAAAAAAAAGTGTCCAAAACATGTCCCTACCATGTCTTGGTCGCGTCCTAGCCATGTTCAAAACTTGTCTAGACCAAAATTAAGAAATAATTTTGAGACCTGCCCAATGATCTGTCTTGCTAGACAGATTGAGGTGGCACCTCACATCTACCATCCTTTGCGTGTGTGTGGGCGCCACAAGTACACAATGAATGGTGGATATTTGATGCCACCTTAATTTGGCCGGTCCCAATAGCATAGCCGACCAAAATTTACGTGGAATATACATGAAGCTTGCCCAAGCTATGTCCGAGCAGTGTATTTGGCAAACACATGTCCCATACAATTACTTTAATAGCGCACAACCAAAACTTTAAGAATAAAGTTAGAAGAAAAGGATGTGGAGATCCTTTAAAGTCTCTAAGGGCAAGTGTTATGGACACCTTAAACATGCAAAAAAAGCATTTTTTGAGGATAGATCAAGAACTATGGGCACCCCAAACATCCAAACCCCTCCCCACGGTCCTAGATCTGGGGAGGGAGTAAGGGGTTTGAGGGATGAGGCACAGATTGTGCCGTGCGGCACAATCTGTGCCTAATTTTGACTAGCCGTTGCCCCCAACGGCTATTTTCCAACGGATAGATTTTTTTTAAAACCTATATATACCCTACATCCCTCATTCTTCTTTCACACCTTCTTCATCCTTCACATTCTTCTTCTCAATTCTTCATTCTTCCATCACTCTAATCTTTCTATACTATTTCTACTACTGTTTTTTTACTTTTCTTTTCCAACAATGGCTGAGAGCAGCAAACGTGGTTCCAAATATTCTATTGCGGAAGACGTGGCGCTTTGCAAAGCTTACATCGCAATTACAGAAGATGGAGAAGTTGGGGCAAATCAAACAAAACAAACATTTTGGGATCGAGTTTTCACCAAATTTGTTGGGTTATACCCAAATCGCGAAGGGCGGAAACCACATGGAATAGGCAATCGTTTCGGTGTCATAAGTAAAGAAGTTTCTAAATATGTAGGACTTCTTGCTTATTATCACCGGAACAAACAAAGTGGTTGGAGCGAATTAGACATTGTAAGTAAAAAAAAAAATTTAAATGTTAAACTCTTGTCTAATTTTACTAAATTATTTTTCTTTTGTCTAATCTTTTTAGATTCGAAACACTCAATCTGAATACATGCACAAGGAAAAGAAACCTTTTGCCTTTGAAGAATGTTATCAAGTCCTTCAAGCATTACCGAAGTTTAACTATCTAATGATTTTGGGCACTGGGCCAATGAATGAAGAAGGTTACGATTCAAACCCAGTCACACCTACAGGTAGCTTCCAACATTTTGAGACACCGGGTGAATTTTGTCCAAATGCACAAACTGATACTAACAGTAGTGAACATCAAATTCCGGAACCTCTTCAAAGACCACCAGGGCAGAAGGCTACAAAAAGAGCCAAAAGATCAGGAGCTTCATCGTCATCATCTTCGTTGGAGTCTATTATAGATGAAACATCTAACAGAATCGTAAATATTTTCAGAGAGAACCAAGAGAAAAGGCAACATCAACGAGACTCACAGAATGAGAGGTTGGATATGGCTATGCAACTTAAACGGGAAGAATTAGCAATGAAAAGAAGAGAAGAAGAAGATCGCATCATGTCCGTCAATACACAAAACATGCCACCAGATTTAAGATTTTACTGGCAGCAGCGTCAACAAGAGATAATTTCCCAACGTGGCATTCCCCCAGGAAATCGATTTTAAAGTTGTTTCATTTTCCTAGATCTCAACCACTATGTACTAGCATTTATGTAATTTTTACTTTGTAGTTTGGATTTAGTAATTATGAAATGTCATCCATCTTGTTTAAGATCTAATTGTTATATCACAAAATTGTTCACAAAATAAACAACCTAAAATGAAAATATTGTTCGAAAAACAAACAACCCATAATGAAAACATTGTTCAAACATAAGTTCAAATATAAAGTTCAAAGTGACATACTCATCGAATGCGAGTTCCAGAACCATGCCTCGCCCAAATGTGTTCAACGAGATCATTTCTTAACTTAGTGTGTCTTTCTGCGTTCACCAATGCAGCACGACGCTCCCAATGGTTATGAAGACCAATGCCATGCTCTACCTCAACATTTTCATCAACTACATGGGTCCAATTTGGATCGCGTCGTTCGTCTTCAACAATCATATTACTCAAAATGATACAAGTCTTCATGATTTTATCCAAGTCCTGGGGGTCCCAATACTTCACAGGTCCAGCAACAATCGCAAACTTCCCTTTCAATAATGCAAATGCACGCTCGACGTCTTTTCGTTTTGCTTGATGTTGCTCATTGAATAGCAGTTTCTTAGGGGTATCAGCAACCTGAAATGATTTAACAATGTTCGCCCATGTCGGATATATTCCATCTGCTAGGTAGTACCCTGACTCATATCTAGTCCCATTTAGTGTGTAAACACAAGGTGGAGAACGACCTGCAAGATGGTCATCAAATAGAGGCGACCGGTATAGAACGTTCAAATCGTTGCATGAACCTGGTGTTCCGAAGAAGGCATGCCAAATCCACATATCATATGAGGCAACTGCTTCTAGGATCACTGTGGGGCCTTTTGCATGTCCTTGAAACTGTCCATGCCAAGCCACCGGACAATTCTTCCAAATCCAATGCATGCAGTCGAGGCTACCGAGCATTCCTGGGAATCCCCTACTTGCGTTTTCATCCATTAATCTCCGAACATCATCTGCAGTTGGGGTACGTAAGTAACGTGGTCCAAAGTGGCGCACCATCGTGTCACAGAAAACTTTTAGATTTCGATAAGCAGTTGACTTTCCCATTCGCAGATATTCATCTTCTAAGTCAGCTGGAACACCATGAGTCAATATTCGAAATGCACCAGTCAGTTTTTGATGAGGTGTGTGTCCAGGGATGCCCCGTGCATCAAACCTTTGTGTAAAATAAGGGTTCACATTTACGACCTCATGTAAAATCCGTAAGAACAATTCTCGGCGCATGCGATATCGAGTTCTAAAGTTCTCATCAGAATATGTCCCGCCGTCAGTGAAGTAATCTCGCATCAACACATCTGAAAATTGTCGGCGGTGTCGGTCCGTCCACCTCCGTTCTTGTACCTCACGAGGCTCAGGTTGATATGCTATCAAAGCCATTGACATGAGTTGTTGGTGAGCAACTAACAAAGCCTCTGCATCTTCATCAGACTCGTCATCTAGCTCATTTGACTCAATAATAATGTCAATAATATCATCATCCATTTGTAGACCCTACACATTTATCCAAACAATATTAGAACAAAAATTATAAATCTATAGCGAAATAAATAAAAAAGACTAAAATAAGTAAATTTATAGAACAACAATTATAAATCTATTAATAATTAAGAACTGTCACGAAGTACTACTAAAATTTAGAATAGTAAACATCACTCTACTACAAAAGAAGACTACTAAATCCACTACTGGTTGCCCCGATAATTCCAATTCCACCCGCTCTGTAAGAGGTCGGAAAAAGACCCAGTTTCGAATTCCTGAGTTCCTGCAGGTGGCATTTGGGTCGTATCTTGCGTCTGTGGGACATACATCTCATGCGGCTGAGAAAAGAATGTATTCTGCGTTTGGGAAACAAATTGTTGACCGCTTGAGGTCCCTGCAGAGGATTCATAGTTCCGACTTGGCGACTGGGGGACATACGTGTAATCAACTCCAGCTTCTTGCAGCCTCTGTCGCAGGTACCTATTCTCATCAGCCTGTTGCTCAATCACCTTATCTCGTAGACGTATAACCTCTTCCCGTGATGCGGTCTCTGACAAACACATCGTTCTCATCATGTGGTTAAGATCAACTAATGAAGATGACAATTCAGCCCATTGACCCTACATCATAAAAGCCTCACAATTATTTTTAAGGATTTATAATGTAAAACTTAATTAGATTTTAATAAAAATGAACTAATATTCATACCGTAGTGTATATATCTGGTTGTAAGGCTGTACTCTCGGATCTGGATGTGACGGGAATGGTTGTAGGTAATCCATCTGATCCAGCAACTTGCATATTCCAATCCACGAAGGTTTCATATGATACTGGATGCGTATGCATCTGATATGTGAATGCTTGATCGCCCTCGGGTGGCGGGTATGGGATGTGATATGCTGGGTCACGTGAGGCTGCAACACCTATCTTCTCTTTGTTCCCAGCTCTACTTACAGGATCTATAATTGGACCGATCGAGACATGCTGCCAATATAACTTATACTCTTTCTCGGTTGCCGGTATCACATACTTAGCAGCTTCTACCCATCCATCTTTTTTATGTGAATCGAATACCTCATACGGAATGTTGGACAAGCTCTCCCTACTAGGTGGATCAGCAGGTATGACTATCTCACCATGGATCTGTCGCCAACAACGGTCACCTAAATACCAAACACCCTTCTCGTACTCTGGGTCATAAAGAATGACCCTACGAGTAGATAACCAATGGGCAGCCTTAATATCTGGTTCTTGATTATGACAGCTATCTTTGTAGGGCATCCATATCGTCCCTTGAGGTGACCTTGCCTCTATCTGTTGTTGAACATTGAATAAAGAGTGTTTACCATTATCTCTCTGATATCTTGACTTCCACTCTTTGTTGTATGTTAACATTCTTGGCCACAAATCTAATGGACCAATATTAAGTTTTTTGGTAGGTTCTAGCACACGAAAGTAACTGTAGAACCAATACTGTAAGACAAAGAGAAATATATTATAAGAACTTGTACAAATTTAAGAATCTGAAATAAATAAACCAAATGATAAGTAATTGTACATACCTCTAGCAACATCCCCATTCCGTTAAAGGAACGTACACCTCGACAACATTCGTCCATTGCATAGTAAAGACGACTTACTATAGCGGAGCCCCAATCATATGTATGGACTAGATTCAAATTCTCTAATGCAGCAAGCCACCCGCAGCTCACGGTACTTCTAGCATTTGGAAAGAAAATTTGGCCTATGACCCACAACAAAAACGTTCGAGCAAGCTCTTCTTCATGACCAATAATATCCCGATTCAGACTGGTCTTAATATGATCTTTGAGAGTTGAGAGACGGATACCACTAGATTTATTGTTCCACATTGAATTCTCAACTTCAGTCGGCCAAAATGCTCCGATAGTTAGATCATACTCATCAACATAATAATTCGAGAATGGTGGAGGATCCCCTTGGCCGATCGGTATCCCAGTAAGGAAGGTAAAATCATAGGGGGTGAAGCCAATTTCAAAGCTAGGAAAGTGAAAAGTGTGGGTTGTATCCCACCATCTTTCTAACAAACCTTCCATAATTGACCTATCACTATTGGGTAGGTCTATCTGGAATAGGCGCCCCCAACCAGAACTATCAATGAATTTTTTCACATCTTCATTTCGGGTGGCAACATTATAAAGTGAATGTAATTCTTGCCACCCCCCTCTCCACTTAGTTGACTCTACCCTATCTGATTGTTTACTCAAATGGTCTGATGAAGACCCCGTATACGAAACAGGCTTATACTTATCGATTTGTAGGGTCGGAGAAGCCGTCTCATTTTCATCATTTTCATATTGTATGTCACGTGTTTTTGGCCGCTTCCCACTTCTAAAAAATCTCGACATTTAAACTATATATCGTAGTCAAACGGAAACAATTAGACAAAGTATATATGTACTTTGACACAAATCATGATTAATCAACATAAATATTTAATTAACTAATCATGCTTAAAATTAACATAAATTTATTTTAATTTGCTGAAAATAACATATTCATGTTAACATACATCAAATCAAATTAATATAGTGAACTAATCAAAATATAATGAACAATATTATAATCAAAATTTATTTTAATTTGCTGAAAATATAACAATATTAATGTAAACCCTAAATATTAATGAACATACATCAAATTAATATTAATGAACAATATTATAACACATTCATATTACATCAAAAAATAGAATGATGTAATATAAAACAGGGCAAATTTGTGATACTATTAATTTGATGAGTTATTTTCATGCAAATTGTGGTGACTAATTAATATTAATTTGATGAGTTATTTTCATGCAAATTTGTTTATAAAACAGGGCAAATTTTAAAAAAATTAAACAAAAATAGTAAAACTAATCAAAAAATTTTAAAAATTACATCAAAAAATACACAAATTATGTATCTATCATGATAAATCTATATAAACATGTTATATTGTGTAAATCATGGTTATTTAATGTTTACAAACTTAAAAAAAAAAATTACATAAACAAAATAAGCTTAAGATAAAAAATACTTACAAAATTTTCGTTTTCCACCCGATTTGAACAAAAATTAGTTCAATAGAACCGTGAGAGTGAGATCTACAAAATGTATGGATTTGATCGTCGGATCTGTTGCAAAATGATAGAGATTTAGCTGTGAAAAGATGAAAAAAAAAGAAGAAAAAAACCTCTGTTGAAACCGTCTGTTGAACCGTGAGAGTGGGGAAGAGAGAAGGAGAGGAGAAAAGAAGAGGGAGAAAAGAAGAGGGAGGTTATGGTGCGCCTGTGCCATACGGCACAGTGGCACCGTGGTACTTGCTTTTCCCCTCTCCCTCAAACCCCTACCCTAAACCCCTAATTTAAAGGTTCCCATGGCACTTGCCCTAAGAAATGAATTTGAGATTGCGAAGCGGAAGAATCAATAGAAAACGAAGTAAATTAATAAGAGAGAAATCTTGGGTTTAATTACAACTTCAATAGTATCGTCCAAAAACTATCTCTAAATAAGCAAACTGGTATCTTAAACACTAAAAGCATAATAGGAATAAAACACTAAAATAACCGTACAACTACTAAATAGAAACAACAAAATAACTAAAGGTCTCTCTTATAACCCAGCGACTAGGGCTGTCGGTCACGTCCTGGATGCATGTGTTGCATCAGGCTCCCCGTCTAAAACTGAACCGGTCCCCGAGTTCTCTTCCAAATAAAGCAGACTATTTGGATGATAGGCGTAAATATCAGAAACATTAGTGGTACTTGAGATGTTCATATGGGTTGGGAGTTCATCAATATATGCATTGTCATTGATCTTCCTAGAAATTCGAAAAGGCCCCAATTTCTTCTTCTTCAACTTGATGTATCTGCCAGTTGGAAACTGTGTCGTTGCAAATGAACCATCACCAGGTCTTCTACGTTAAACTTCTTTTCACGACAGTATTGATCCACACGAGCCTTGTACTTTGAGTTTGCAGTTTCGAGATTCAACTTCACCTCTTTGTGGATTTCTTGGATACGGTCAACCATATGATCTGCTGCTATATTGGAGCCAGGTAATTTTGGAAGAGGGATGAGATCAATGGCATGTCACGATTTCTTTCTTTATATGATCTCAAAGGGTGATTTTTCAGTGCTCTTGTTGACCATCCTATTGAATACAAATTGTTCCATTTGAGGTAATGCGTAATCCTATACATAAACATCTCAACATGTTTCCCACGATTCGGTTACTCATTTCAGTTTGGCAATCTATTTGAGGGTGACAGGTGCTGTTGAATTATTAAGATTGGTTTCAAATTGCCTCCACAAGAATTTCCAAAAGTGACTCTGAACTTTTACATCCCTATCAGATGCAATGGTATTGGGTAAATTATGAAGTCGTACGATCTCTCGAAAGGAGATTTTAGCAATGTTAGAGGCATCATTTATCATCTTGCAAGGATGAAATGCACCATTTTAGAGAATCGATCTACAACTATAAATATCGAACCCTTCTCTCGTTGTGTTCTGGGTAGGCCAAGTATGAAATCCATCAACAAATCTTCCCAAATATTTTTTAGAATTGGGAGCAATTGGTAAAGGCATATATTCATTGAAGTCCCTTTTCCTGTTTGACAAGTGTAGCATTTGGAGACTATTTTCCCAACATCTCTTGATATTGTGGCCAGAAATACCTCTCTTGCACCATTTCAATGGTAGCATCTCTGCCTAACTGTGCACCCATCCTACCACTACGGATCTTGCGGATTATATGTTCTCGCAAAGATGTCCGTGGTACACACAACTGATTTCCTTTAAACAAATAACCATCTTGGATATGAAAATCACTTACCGGGCAATTTGTAGTGCAGGACTTCCATACCTCTCCAAAGTCTTCATCTGTTTCGTATTGCTCTTTAATGCACTCAAAACATGTAATCCTCTACCTTTAATACTGACAAAAGTGTAGCACATCTTTTAAATCGATCACCTTATTTTGAGCCCCAGATTTATGTTTGAGTAGGAAATTGAATTTCTGTATGAAAGATACCCATCGACTGTGCATTGGATCGATTGTTTTCTGCTCCTGTATATATTTTAGGTCCAGGTGATCAATATATAACACAAATTCTCTGATAGATAGATAGTGTACCCATCGTTAGTGCCCTGACGACAGCGTAAAATTCCTTCTCATAAACTATCCATTGCATTTGAGGTTCTCCAAATTTTTCACTCAGGAATTCCACAGGTCTGCCCTCCTGACTGAGAACTGCTTCTATACCACACCCAGATGCATCATATTCTACTTCAAAGGCCTTTGAGAAATTTGGTAGTGCAATAGTTAGTGTTGTGCACAGCTTTTCGTTAATTAATTCAAAGGCTACTTGTTACTCTCCTCCCCAAATAAATTTTCCCTTCTTTAAATAATCCTTTGTTGGTGTCGTAATTGAGCTGAAGTTTCGGATAAACCTGCTGTGGAGCCAGAATCCAGCGTGCACCACGCTCGAGAGAGAGACTCGCACATGGGAGACGCATAAGTTGGATTCGCCCACCTCAGAAAGGGTATGAATGTGATATGTAAGGAGTCGCCGCCTAATTTATGGGAATCAGGACACGAGATTTTGGAAAATCGACCTAAATCTAGTTTTCCGAGAAAACCATGGCGATAGTCCAAAGTAGATGGTCTGCGGTACAGAGATAATGGATAAGGGGATCTAGGTACGGGTTGGGAAGGTGTTAGGCACCCAACAACCGACCGTCCGTGAGGACGACCTCTACTTCGCGATTAAAGTCTGTTAGGGAAATATATAATCGATACTAAGTTATGCTACATACACAAAAACAACTGCACTACAGTAACTAAGCCCCCTAAATCTACGTGTCATGATTAAATAGTTCTGGGGCGAAAAATGCATACATCCATCTGTCTGAATGCAGCAAAGGAAGCGACGCATGCCATCAGTTAGTCAGCTTGCTAAGAGCTCAGTGGCGTGGACGAACTTTATATCCATGTGCAAACAAGGGGTGTGATACGTGCAATGTGTACACATACACTCAAACATGTGATATGGTGTTGTATGCACCATACACTGAGGAATCATATCCAACATAGGATGTGCCCAAAGACGACGAGAAGCAAGTGACGTGGACGTACTTTGTATCCATGTACAGACAAAGACGACGAAAACAGATTCATGGACGCTACTGGGCGTGAATCTGAAAGACGAAAAGCAGATTCATGGACGCTACGGGGCGTGAATCTGAAAGATGACGATAAGCAGATTCATTGATGCTATAGGGTGTGAATCTGAAAGAAGACGATAAGCAGATTCATTGACGCTACGGGGCGTGAATCTGAAAGATGATGAAAGCAGATTCATTGACGCTATGGGGCGTGAATCTGAAAGAGGACGATAAGCATATTCATTGACGCTACGGGGCGTGAATCTGAAAGACGACGAAAGTAGATTCATTGACGCTACGGGGCGTGAATCTGAAGGATGACGAAAGCAGATTCATTGACGCTACGAGGCGTAAATCTGAAAGATGACAAAAGCAGATTCATGGACGCTACGGGGCGTGAATCTGAAAGACGATGAAACCAAATTCATTGACGCTATGGGGCTTGAATCTGAAGGATGACGATAAGTAGATTCATTGACGCTACGGGGCGTGAATCTGAAAGGAGACGATGAGCAGATTTATTGACGCTACAGGGTGTGAATCTGAAAGAGGACGATAAGCAGATTCATTGACGCTATGGGGCATTAATCTGAAAGATGACAAAAGCAGATTCATGGACGCTATTGGGCGTGAATCTAAAAGATGACGAAAGCAGATTCATTTACGCTACGGGGTGTGAATCTAAAGGATGACGAAAGAAGATTCATTGACGCTACGGGGCGTGAATCTGAAAGGAGACGATGAGCAGATTCATTGACGCTACAGGGCGTGAATCTAAAAGGCGACGATAAGTAGATTCATTGATGCTACGGGGCGTGAATCTGAACGATGACGAATGTTGGGACTCTCAAAGACGACGAAAGCAGAGTGTCCCAAAGACGACAGTGGGCAGGTTCCGCCCTTAGGCGTGAACCTCAAAGACGACGATAGTAGAGAATCTCCAAGATGACGAAAGCGGAGAATCTCAGAGATGGTAGTAGCAGATTTAGCCCGTAGGCATGAATCTCAAAGACGGTGAAAGGTAGATTCAGCCCTTAGGCGTGAATCTGAAAGAGGGATCACGTCCAACATAGGACGTACCCAGAGATGAAATGGGATCACACAATGCACATGTGCCTAAGAAATGCGAGCGTCGATGGGACGCGAATGATGCATGTCCTATGTTCTAGTATCGCTCGAAGGGATCTAAAGATTCCTAATCTGATTAAGGATGTTCTGACCCTATATGCATGAAGACCTCTAACTTAAATGTGATGCATCTAAAAAAAAAAGGACGTGTAAAACAAAGGTGAGGGTAAAATGGGGATTTCGCATCGAGTGAAACCCTACACACCCTCGAAAACACCACACAATCCTAGGCTAATGCAACCTAAAACTACAAGCACGCAGAGCCTAACCCTAGGGTGAATTAAACTAGAGACCTTAATCTCTATTATTGTTTGTTTTTAGGGTTTGGCAAGTTATCAGGCCCTTGGGCCCGACATAAGAGGATGTGGGTTCTTGGACCCACAAGGAAGAGGATAGGCTCTAATGGCCCGAGTGATGGTTATGGGCTTTGGGCCCTAGAAAAATGGATCTAGGCCCGTGGGCCTGGCAGGGAGGCGGGCCCTTAGGCCAGAGTCCGAGAAATGAGCCTTAAGCTCATAGCAACAGATAGAGAGCCCGAAGGCTGAAAATAGGGGAAAGGAAGGAGGGCTCGTGGGCCCACCACGAAGGGTATGGGCCCGTGGGCCCAAAATAGCTTATTCAGAGGCTTATTGAGTGTTTTGATCTAAAACTAGCAAAATAATCAAAACACTAATATAAGTTACTAATTACTCAAAATCAGCAGACAAGTAAATTAACGCAACTTATGATATCAAAACTTTAAGCACAAAGACGGGAGTGCCAAAATGTTTATGCAAAAATGTTTTTGCAAAAATGATGAAGTCACATGCACGATGTCAATCATGTTAAACATGGCAAAATAGTGATACTAACTCATGTCGAAAAAGATGTACTATGCTCCGTGTAAAAAATGCCTCATTGTCACATTCTTGATCGTTTCATGCATGCATCATGCAAAACATTTAATGCGAAGATTTTAACCCATGTTTCACGTAAACATCATGTGGCGTGTATGCGTGTCATAAATTATCTCATGCAAAATTTACATAAATCACGTAACATATGCTAAAAATCACATGATATGAAATTTACATTTACCACATTTTTACCGTAAAAAATTGCATGCGAATTTCATTGAATCATCAAAGCATTGTTACATCATCCGTTCATCACATGGGATATGAGTTCAATTAATGGAAGAAAATAAGTAGAAAGATCGGAGAGGGATTGTTACCTAGTCGACACGAGCCCGTCGACCCGTTTGCAAAAAATCTCTCCCGGTGTCGATGTGCGATGGGGGTGACAAGCGGACCCCACTCTGTGTCCAAGTGGAGAGAACCAAAAACTTTGGGATTATGCACAATTATTTTTGCAGTTAATGCACGCGAGGAAAAGGAATGGAAAAACAAAACAAAAAAAAATAATAAAATAGGTTTTTTTTTGCAAAACCTTTTTTGTTTTTTTTTTGTGTTTTTTAAAAAAAACAAAAAAATGTTTTTTTTAACGATTTTTGTTTGCTTCCTTTTTCCTGTTTTTTTTCTTTTTGTTTTTTTTACTGTTTTCCTCTCTTTTTTTTTCTTTTCTTATTTTTTTCTCTCTCCTCCTCCCTTCTTCTTCTCCTTCACGACGTCTGTTACAGACGTCCCTTTTTTTTTTCTTCTTTCTTCCTTTTCTTCCTTTTCTTCCTTTTCTTCTTTTTCTTCTCCTTCTCTTCTTCTCTTCTTCTCTTCCTTTCCTTCTCCTTTTCTTCTCCTTTCTTCCCTTGTTTCTCCCTCTCGAACTCTCTCACTCTTTTTTTTTTCTCTCGGCCTCTCTCCTTCTGTTAACTCTCTCTCGATCTGCTTCATGCTCTTTTTTTACCAGTCTCTCTCTCTCTCTCTCTACCCAGTTCTCTCTTCAGCTCTCACGCTCCCAATCTGTCTACCTCCATCTCTCGACCTCACTCAGTTTGTCCCTCGATCTCTCGACCTTTCTTAGTCTGTCTCTCTCTACAACTCTCTCTTGCTTCCGTTTTCTCTCTCTCTAACTCTTCAGCTCTCTCTACCTCTCTGCTCTCTCTCGATCAGCCTCCTCCGTTCTGTTCTCCCCCTCCTTTTCTCTCCCTTTTTCTCTCTGAATCTTCCTCTCCCCTTTTTCAATACCCTCCCACCTCTCTCTTAACCGATAGCCGATAGGCTTCTCTCCCACGCTGTCTCCCTTGTGTCAAAACAAGACACAACACATGCGTGGGAGCATGGGGGACCCAAAGAAAGTGTTCCCCATGCTGCCATGCATGTGGAACATGCCATGTGCGTGCCAAAACGCACAGGCTTTTTTTATAAAAAATTATTATTATTTTTATTTTTTCCTTATAAAAATAGAAATGGGTCCCACCATTTTGAAATTTGATTTTTAGAAAAAAATTCTTTCAAGAACTGATTTTTGACAAAAAATGATTGATTTGGGAAAAATGAGGGTGGGCCAATCCGGTCGCAACACGTGGCGATACCCAGGGATTAAAACCCTACGGTTCCTTGACTGAACCGGTTCCATTCCGAGTTCGGGGTTCCCCGAGATTTGGTTCTCTTCTCGTTCCGGCCTTGAACCGAATTTTGGACCAATGGAGTGAAGCCTGCTTAGTCACATTAAACTAATTTTTTTGTTAAATTTCGCACGTAAACCGAGATGCGACCAAAATGGGTATTTTCTGGGGTGTGCAAAAATTTGGCGTCTACACCTGCGATAAAAGGTTGCCAAGACTTGGAAACTTCTCAACTCACTTGGGTAAGTGGGAGTTGGCTATTCTCGTATGGCACGAACCTTTGATTCATCAACCCGTATCCCATCGGCTCCAATTAAAAATCCCAAAAACAACAGTTGGGGTAGCATAAATGCACACTTTTTAAGATTCATGTAAAGTTTATTTTTTCGTAGTGCAGTCATAACCATCCTCAGATGTTGAAAATGTTCTGCCTCAGTTTTGCAGTAGCTTAGAATATCATCAAAATAAACCATAACAAACCTATATAAAAATGGTGTCAATACCTGATTCATGAACCTCATGAATGTTCTTGGTGAGTTGGATAATCCAATTGGCATAACCAACCATTCGTACAACCCTTCTTTTGTCTTAAATGTTGTTTTTCATTCACTACCTAGACGAATTTTAATCTGATGGCAGCCACTCAAATCAATTTTTGAGAATATTATAGCTCCAGAAAGTCTATCAATCATGTCTTCTAATCGTGGAATCGAAAACCCATATTTGATGGTGATTTTATTTATTATGCGGCTATCTACACACATCCTCCAGCTCCCGTCTTTCTTGGGTACTAATAACGAAGGCATGACGCAAGAACTAATACTGTGTTGAATCACCCCCTCTTTCAATAAGTCGTCTACTTACTTTTGGAGAATTTCATGCTCTGTAGGATTCATTCGATAATGTGCCAAATTCGGTTGGTTGAACCTGGTACCAGATCAATCTAATGTTGGATATCGTGCAATGGTGGAACTCCTTCAGTAATTCACTTGCTGATGCATCTGAAAATTCTTAGATGGGAGGCTTGGTTTTCTCGGGTAGTTCTACCTCCGCCTATTCTTCCTCTTTTACAACTAAAGCAAAACCAACCTGGCATTTTGTAATTTGTTCATCAAATTCCCTTCCTCCAACTGTCATGGTTCTTGTATTTTCTGTTTTGTTTTCGATTTCCTCTGACCTCTTCATTGGCAACAAAATTATTCGGCGTTTGTTCCAAAAGAATTCAAAAATGTTATCTCGACCTCTATGTATAACTTCAATATCAAACATCCAAGGTCTCCCCAGTAAGGTATGACATGCATCCATATCCATACATCATAGAGAATTTCAGAAGAATAACTCATTCCAATCAATAAAGGGACTTGACACCTCTGGTTCACCGGCAACTCTTTACCCTTTGTAATCCATCCCACCTTATATGGGTTTGGATGTTTTTTTGCTTTCAAGCCCTCGGGCAATCATGACTCTAGCAGAGATCAAGTCCTGTTGACTCCCGTTATCAATAATCACATCCCCAACCTTTTATTTGTTAGTGCATCTAGTTTTTAATACTATATGGCGTTGGGTTTCTTCCCCCATAATCATCTCGAACAACTGTTAGCCTCTTGTAGGGTTCGTTCCTAACCCTAGGTTTATGTCTTGTGTTTTTGTAGGTCCCCTTGTAGATGTCAAAGCCTTCCTAACACTATTGAAAAGTGATTCGTTGCCATTGTTAATGCTGTGTAAATCTTCCCAAGTTGTTTATTTTGTAATACTGTTATTTCCTTAAGTCTCTAATTTTGGGGGCAGCCACTCTGGATGAGGGTACCCTGTTAGAGTTTTAGTAGGTTTAGAGTTATGTTAGTATTAATATAAACTAACCCTCTTTGTAACCCTTTTTGTGGAGCTAATTTTTACAGAGGAGAAAGAGAGGGAGAGGGTGATCGGCCAGGGCAAGGGAGAGAGGGAGAGAGAGAACCTATTGAAGGAGAACCCAGGGTTTTGTGAAGGAGAAATCACAGAGAATCAAGTTGTTGTAGATAAGCTTCTTCTTCTTCTTCCTTGGGATTCAACTTCCTTGGTATTTTGAGGCAAGTAGTAACTTGCTCTTTTGGTGTAGATTTAGGTTTTCTATGATGTTGGTATGCTTTCTTAATAATTGAATGCATAAAAACCTAGATTATATGTTGTTTATATGTTAACTACATGAATGAATGCAAGTAATCCATGATCATAAGATGTGTGCATGATTCTAATGGTTAGAATGTATGAAAACTATGATACTAGAAGCATGGTTATAAACCCCTAACTTTTGTATAGCATGAACCTATATTTACTTGTGATAACAAGTGAAATCGCAGGCCTGAAATCGCGCAGGACACGGATGTGAGGAGTATCGATACTACTCACATCTGCCCAAAAGGAGTATCTGCCCACATCTATAGTCAGCGGATGTAAGGAGTATCTATAGCCAACAGACTTATAGAGTATCGATACTCCTAAAAGTGAGTATCGATACTGCTAGCCTTGTCAGTAAAACTCATATTTTGTCATTAATAATCTTGCTTATGTTCATGCATGTGATCTACATGAAGTAGGATATGTATGTTTATGTTTAAACATGTATTAATAATAGTGAATGCATCTTTAAACACTGGGTTAAATACACTTTGAATTGTGATCATAAGAGAACATGCTTAATATGCAATTATCCTCCATAAGCTTGATGTGTGCTTAAATAACTTGTTTGGCTTGTGTGCAAACATAGTTTAGGTCTTGTATAGGCCTGGTCCTCTCCAAGCGAGGTATATGGAATCGCCAAGTGAGGTCTATGGAATCACTTGACACGTAAGTAACACCGACAGGGTTACCAGTGATCAGGGGATGAATTTCAAGGTAGGTTCACCAAATTCACGTGGCGCACAGCCAGTGCCTCGAATGAACTACAGGGATGGGTGAAACATGAGTAGTAACTAGGGAGCACTACTTGTTGCGATAACTTAATCTCAACTAAAGATCATAAAACACAACAACCGTTATCTTGTGCAGCTCTTTAGCATGTTTAATCATTTATTGACTTGTCATATGCAATATGGTTAATGTAATCTTGTGAATCTAAGCCAAGGGAACTAGTGAACTTGCTGGCTAGGTTTTGACCTAGCACCTCCATTAATATTTTCAGGTCCAGCTCAACAGGCGAATAATCAGTAGCGGTGATGTTCGTAGTTCGAGTATAAGTCTTCGGAGTTTTCTCGATTTCCGTGAAGACATTACTTAATTCTTTCATTAAAGTTTAGTTTGTTTTGGACACATGTTTAGTCCATTATTCTTTGAGAATATTCGTTCATTCATTTGTTCAAATTGACAGGTTATCTTTGAGTTAATAAAGTTTATATTCAGCTTTATTTTACTTGTGTCTTGAATGTGAGTGCAGCATTTTGTTAGCTTGATGTAAGGCGTACACCCTAGAGCTAATGGTTCCGCCGGAATGCATAGTTCTCATTGAATAAGGGTTGCAGACCTGAAAGGTGAGAACGGGGTATTACATATTTGTTCTGATACCACCTAATAGCACACATCGAATACCTTGAAAATAAAATTAGAAGAAAAGGATGCGGAGATTCTTCAAAGACACGAAGAAATGAATTTGAGATTACGAATCAGAAAAACGAAGTAGAATTAATAAGGGAGAAATCTAGGGTTTAATAACCACTTCAATAATATCGTCCAAAAAAACTATCTCTATACAAGCAAGCAAATATCTTAAATACTAAAAGCATAATAGGAATAAAAGACTAAAATAACCCTACAACTAATAAATAGAAACAACAAAATAGCTAAGGGCTTGTTTGTTTTTTTTAAGCCAACTGAGGCTGAATGAACTGAAACTGAGTGCACTGACACTGACAAAACTGAAACAGAGTGACTGAAACTAAAAGTTATTTGTTTTCGAACTGAAAAGTTTTTAATAAGTTGTGTCTGAGATTATATTTTAACACTTTTGCTCTTATCCATAATATTTAGATGAATCGATCTACTATCAAACTCTCATTTGAATGTACCGCAACCAATATCATATTTACGTAACAAGATCTATAATTTATCTCCAAAGGATAAACAACAACAATAAATAATTTACAACAATTGAAGACATGTGAAATAGGGTGGGAACGTAATAAGCATATCTAATATCTAATTCATATAACTTAATAATCTAACATGCAACATGTAAAGATGGGGATTATAATGTGAAGGGTTTTAGTAAATCAATTATATTTTTGACATATGAGTACCAAAACAAAATATCTGATGAAAACTAAATTATGTAAAAAGCATCAAATTTTGCAACTTCACTTAATTAAAAAAAATGTCAAATCCTATATCAGGCTTCGACAATTAACTATCTAGCTAATTAAATAAAACCAAAGATAATACATATCTATTTTTTTTCCATCTAGTAAGAGGATGGGAAGTTATTTAGAGAATAAAAAATGGTTAAAATATACAAGTTTATTAGGTTTGAAGTTCATGCTAAGTTATTACTTTAAAAAAAAAAAAAAAAAAAGACTAGTTTTATTAATTAAAGAAAAAAGCTATGTTTATGAACTTAAATGATTTGATGAACCTATAAAATGTTAAAAGTTTATGGTTATGGCTTTTGAGGATCCAAACGAGACATTCTTCATAAAAAATAATTAAAAAAAAACAAAGCAAAAGACACATTCATACGTACTTGCAATTTTTTAGATATGATGAAGGTTGAAAAGATAATCCCTAAAGAAACTAAACAGATGTAGTAGGGAAGTGGATGATGGTGGATGTTGTTGATGTATATAGTGGGAGAAACAGTTTGAGGCTGGAACAATAGTTTAGCCAAAGAAATTAGGGCTAGAAAATTTCAGGGTATATAGAGGTCATTTATGAAAGTTGGTGAGGATATTACCGCAATTGGTAGTTGTTTCAGCAACCCAACAACATTTATGCGCCATTTCCACACTGAAAATTAATGAGATATTTGAGAGATTTCATCCTACTTTTTAGCACCTAAAAAAAATTAAACAAACATCTCTAACGACTGAAATGAGCCATTTCAGTGCTCATTTCAGTTGTCAGCCCCCTTTTCAGTTATAAACAAACGACCCGTAAGGGTCTCTCTCATAACCTAGTAACTAGGGCTGCTGGTCACATGCTGGATGCACGTGCTGCATCACACTTGTAATCGACGCATGTACTTGGTCATTTTTTAAGTGTGTGTAGCTTCCTAGGTTAAAACTTACAGAGAATGAGTATGTCGTCCTTGCATGCCATTAAAAGTACGCATATGAGAACTTTTTTTGTGCGCTTAGTCTCTAGTGCTCTAGATTCCACATGCCCAACAAAAAACCCAGCTAAAAAGAAGAAAAATCCCATAATATAGCGCAAAAAAATGAAAAAAATTTATTATTTTGGACAGGTTGCGGTAGTCCTAGCAATGTGTTATCCGCGAGTTGACCCTAGGTGGGTTGGCAGATCAATATTTGTCAGCCCTAATCCTAACTTATTTAATAGATGGGTCAATTTCTCATACCCTAACCCTAATAGGGTTAACTCTAGTTATTCTTTACAACACAAATAAAACTAAATTACATCCAGAAAACCCAAAAGAACACATTTTTTTCAATTCTTATGAAATCTGTTTTCATGGGGGTACTGGATTCGTGAGGGACTGAGGGTACAAAACTAGTGCCAGATACTTAAGATTTATAAATTAGTATTGGTCTTTTGGTTGATTATAATTTATATATATCTATATATGTAATATTAATGAGATAGCTAGGCTTCGCATTGGCTATTTTGATGATCTGGTTAATTTTCTCTTTATTCATTTGTTTAGACTTAATTAAGTTTAGGCTTTAGACTAATTTTTTTTATTGCCAATAGACTTATGTTTAGACTTCAGATTAAATATACTTTAGTTTAGGTTTTCAGTTTTTAATGCTTTCAAGAAAAAAAAAGAAATGATCTTGGGAGGGAACATGAACTATAAAATTTGTAGGATTAGGGTTAGGGTTCAAAAATTAAAACGTTTTAGCCTATAAAGAAATTGTATGAAAATATGTCTGGCCATGGCCATTGGCCAGCTAAGCTCGACTATGATCTGTTTTGTTGATCAGAAAAAAAAATGAGAAATTTCATTACCAGAGAAGAAGAATATACAAGAATATGATCAAACTCCTATTAAAACAATCTTGTATGATTTTGTTCACTCGTTAGGGGTGTGAACAAAATAAAAGAAACCGTATCATTTCGTCTACTGTTTCACAGCAAGAGAATGGTGGGTGGAGTGACTATTTGACATCTCACGGCCAGATAAGAGGTTGTGTTGCTCACCCACTTTACAAATGAGATAACAAAATCACATGAAAAGGGATCAAATGCCCCATACCCCTAGTAAACCCCATTAACATGGGGCCTACGTAGAGAGGATCTAAAAGCTGATTTTTTGTGAGAATGTTTTTCTCACCTTGTACTTCATCATACCCAAAAACCATCCAACTCTAAAACTTAAACATCATCAAAGGTTGGTTGCAAATTTGTACTATAATTGAATCATAAAAAAACACAAAATATTAAGATTTTGATGAGATGATTTGAGGGGCTAGAAGTTTTAGTGGAACTCAATAATTTTGGAATATGATGATCTAGGTATTGAAGAGGTCTTTTTTACCAAAAATCAGCTCCTAGATCATCCTCCTCAATCTAATGGGCTACGAATTGGACATTTTTGAATGGGAGTATTAAGAGGTCAGTTTACGTGAACCTGATCTCTCATCTCAATTCTTGAAGATTTGTGTGATGTTCTAGAGAGAGAAAGTAAAAGTACACAGGAGGATTTGCATGGTTCGGCTCTAATGGCCTACATCAACGGACTAAATGAGGAGTATCCTTCTCTATTTCTCTTCCAGATACATGTTAATTAAATTTGAGGGTCAGGTCATCTATTTATAGACCTTCAAACCCTTCTAGAAGTCTTGCCAGCTATAGGCCGGATGTTATCTGTAATGATGATGACAGTTGTTATCTAACCGTATTTCCATGCACTTACATAAATGCTCACATTACACTGTTATATTACAAATATGCCATCGGACTTCTTCTCATACGCTTTTCTTCTTCTGGAGAGAATCGTTGCTCTTCCTTCTAGATGACAGAAGATATCTGCGCCATTCTTCTTGTATTTATTCATCTTGTTACTAGATGACAGTTGAACCTTTCTTGTTATTTTCTCCAAATATCCACCTCCACATTTTGCCCCTTTTTCTTCGTGAACTGAACTTATTGAATGTTCACTAATAAAAACCTCAATTGAAACTTTTTGTCTTCTTTTGTCGACCTATATATTTTTCCCCTTTTTCTTGGCGAACTGATCTTATTGAAAGTTCGATAAGAAAAATTTCAATTTGCCTTATCTGGACTCGTGACGGAGTAATGAAGTTAATCTTCTCGTTACCTGTAAAGAAAATAACATCTGGTAACCTGCTTACGAATAGAATTCTGCTTTCAAATGTATAGCTATTTCTGCCCCAGAACTTATTTTAAAACTCTTTCAGTGTAAAAATTTTTTTTCTTAATCAGGATCAACAACTGCCCCAGTCTGGTGTGGACCTACCCCAGTTCATCTCTATATATGCCCCAATCGTATATTGGACTTGCCCTAGTATATATGCGTACTTGCCCCAGAATATATATACGTGCCCCAGTATATATGTGTACTTGCCTGATTCTCTCTTGAATACACAGTACGGCTCTGTACGAGATCTGACCGTGTTGATGTTATCTTGTAACCAAGTCTGATCTTGTAGACATCTGAATCCTGACCTTGTATTCTATTTTTCATCTTTTCTGTTCACTTCGTCAAAGACAACATCTTGTTGTTTGATGTAAAATGCATAGTGGATGTCTTATGTATTTGAAATGATGCAAGATGTATGATGTATAATGCATAATGTATGATGTATGATGTATGATGTATGAAGTATGATGTATGATGTAAGTAAATAAAAAACACTTTTAGTTGTTCTAGCCGAGAGCTGAATGTAGATGTCCATCTGATATAAAGTATCCTGTATTTGTTGCAAGAGTATTTTTCTTCTTGTTCAGTTTTATGTATAAAACTGATAAAACCACTAAGGATTTGTGGTAGAATCTTGGAAACCGTTCTGAGTTCAAGGTTTTGTGGATAAACCTGAAAACCTTTATGATTCCGAGGTTTTGTGGATGTACCTGGAAACCTTTATGAGTCCGAGGTTTTGTGGATGTACCTAGAAACCTATTGTATCTCTTTATTTCATTTGTGTAATAGATGGTATAATGTACAAATCATCTTGTATATATCATTTTTTAACATATCAGTGTGCTAGGTTTAGGGCTTTAGCTAGAAACCTCAGCTTTGATTTTGGTGGTGGGGAAACCTATGAAACCATTGCTTAGCTTTTCGATTGAGGTTAAGCTAAAAACTCTAACTTTTTGGGTGAAAAGTCTAAACCAAGCTTTTAGGATGAAGGAGTAAACCGTCGGCATTGTTGAGGTAGAAAATGCTGAAAAACAATGAGCTTTTGGGTACAAGCTCTAAACCTGCTCGTGTGTTTGAGGTACAACTAAAAAAACCTTTCAAGCCTAACTTTTGGGATGAAGGCTAGAAACCATGTCGGTTTGGGTGTAAACCGAAAAAACACCAAGATTTCAGGCTAAATCTTGGAAACCAGATGAGGACCCAGCTTTTGAAATGTAGCTAGAAACCCGGATCAATTTATTTCTATGGGAGATCCAATTAACCATTTGTGTGTAAGTTATCTTTGCAAGGAATTATATCTTGCAAAGGATATTGTTGATAATATTATATATGTATTGATGCTGTATCAATATTCATAGTGAGCTGACTTTGTGATTTTGCCCCGCTTTGCTGTTGTAGATCGTCATCTTTCTTCTAGATGCATTTTTGTACACGAATACGTAATTGTAGCATTTTATGCGAACTCTGTGGAGGTCTATATTTGGAGAAAATAAGAAGAAAGGTTCAACTGTCATCTCGTAACAAGATGAATAAATACAAGAAGAATGGCACTGATATCTTCTGTCATCTAGAAGGAAGGACAACGATTCTCTCTAGAAGAAGAAAAGCATATGAGAAGAAGTCTGGTGGCATATTTGTAATATAGCAGTGTAATAAGATATGTAGGTGCATGTAAAGATAGTTAGATAACAATTGCGATCATCATTACAGATGACAACTATTATACAACTGGCAAGATGAGCCTTTAAGTTTCTAAAAAGGTCTTGAGGTCTATAAATGACCTGACCCTCAAATGTAACTAACTGGTATTTTAGAAGAGAAATAAAGAGAGAACTCCTCATTTGGTTCGTGGATGTAGGCCATTAGAGCTGAACCACGTAAATCCGCATGTGTACTCTTACTTTCTCTCTCTACTTTCTCTCTCTAGAACTTCACACAAATCATCAAGAATTGAGATGAGAGATCGGATTCATGTATTCGGACCTCTCATTTTTGGCGCCGTCTGTGATTATCTCTCTGAGCTAAGAGCATCTCCAATGCAATGTGGATGTGGTAAAATAAGACTGCCACATAGGAAAAATACACATCTTTCCATAAAAAACTCTTCAAATACTAATATGAACATACAATTTTAAGTTGAGTTGGCAATGAAATAGAATGCTATTGGTAGAATGGAAAGACACTAGTGTGAAAAACGAGGACATTGTGAAGTTGAATGTCTAATTCTTTCAAATTCTAAACATTCAACTTCACAATGTCCTCGTTTTTCACATCCATTCCACCAATAGTATTCCATTCCACTGCCAACTCAGTTTAAAAGTGTATCTTCACATTAATGTTTGAGGAGTTTTTTTTTTTGAGAAATGTGTATTTTTCCTATGTGGCAGTCTTATTTTACCACATCCACATTGCATTGGAGATGCCACATAGGAAAAATACACATCTTTCCATAAAAAACTCTTCAAATGCTAATGTGAATATACAATTTTAAGTTGAGTTGGCAATGAAATGGAATGCTATTAGTAAAATGGAAAGACACTAGTGTGAAAAACGAGGACATTGTGAAGTTGAATGTCTAATTCTTTCAAATTCTAGATTCAACTTCACAATGTCCTCGTTTTTTACATCCATTCCACCAATAGTATTCCATTCCATTGCCAACTCAGTTTAAAAGTGTGTCTTCACATTAGTATTTGAGGAGTTTTTTTTGAGAATTGTGTATTTTTTCTATGTGGCAGTCTTATTTTACCACATCCACATTGCATTGGAGATGCTGTAAGTATTATACTTTCTCTCTCTAGAAATTTTAAAACAATTCTGTATTTTCTAGATAGAGAAACAAGAAAACCTGCTTTCTGCAATTTTCACAAAGCAAACTACGAAAAGGAACGGAAGAATCCTAATCGATCACGAATTTAAAAGATATCATCATCTATTGATTGAAAAGGATCTGATGATCGAAAGATCACAAAGATGAAGATGAAAATCAACTTTCAAAGAGCTGCAAAATCGCAAAGCTATTTGGGAGAAGTTGGATTGAATCTGCTTCTGTTATAGCTAGATCAGATCTGTTTTCTTCCCTGATCTAATTTAGTTTTCCATTTTGATCTGTTCAAAGGCAAGAACGAAGATCAGTAGAAAGGATTAAAACACACTTTCAAGATAAGTGCATTCTTCTAATCATTTCTTTTTAAGTTTTAAAGAAATTTTGGTTATTTAAAAATTTTACAAGAAATTTTCAATTTCTTTTGCCATTCGAATAATCTGCTTCTGTTATGGAGGTGGAATCGGTTCAACGGATATCACAGACCTATCGATTTTCTCTTTCTAATCCTATTTTCTCAAAAACAAAATCGTGTTTTCTAAGGAATTAGGGCTGAAATATTTAGGGAAAGAAGAGACTGACTTCAAGTTATCTAAATCTTTTACTCTCTTTTAAGAATCTCATCCGCAACACCATCATTCTGTAATTTCACTGTCAGATTTCTCTCCATCACCATTTCCACTTTAAGTCCAAGAAAAGAATTTTAACACATCTCCTTCGATCATAATTTTTGGTTCATTCTTCGAAGTCTTCAGCGATTCTTTGTTTTTCTGTCTCAACACCAGCAACTTCAACAATTTCTGAGGTCAAATATCAATCATTCTGCTTCATCGCTCATAGCCATAAAGCTATGGCCGGAAAAACGCAGAAAATTTCTGCTCGAAGCCACTTTCCCTACAAATTCTCCGAAATTAATGGAGTATCACCAAAAAAAAAAAAAAAAAACTCATCTGAGAAATCAAACACTACAGATAAGTTTCTTATATTTTTTATTCCTTGAAATTTCTTGCTGAATGTTAGATTATACAATAATCTTTATTGTTTAAGCTTCAAACTCTGACATATTTTTAGCTCATACATAATTTTTAATCTGACGTAGTTTTGTTCAACCAAAATTCTGGGTTAGTCTAGCTATTTGAGTCCGTTTTACAATTATAACTTCATTATGTCACTACTCTATCATATACAAAGGAGAACTATAGTCATCCTATTGTTTGTGTAATGTTTAAAGATGCAATAAGAAAGCACATTGCATCAATAAGGACCATACAAAATAAACTACAGTTATTACTACATTTTAATATTAGTTATGATGTGAAGTACATATTGTAGAAATATATACAGCTGCAAGTTTGATTGTACTCTGAAAATGGTTTGTTTTGACATCTTTTATGCTGTCTAAAATTGTCATTTAAATTCTTCAGTTTGAATTTTTGTCTTCTAGTTGTTTTAGAAGTGCATACAACTTTGAACAAAATGTCAATGATTTCAGTAGAACTGAAGCTACTGCTAGGAAAGCATAATTCTGTAAATATGCACTTGAAGGCGGAATTCTAGTTGTGAGAAGGTTACCAAATGTTATTTTCTTTACAGGGAATGAGAAGTTAACTTCATCACTCCATCACATGTCCAGATAAGGCCAATTGAAGTTTTTCTTAACGAACTATCAACAACTTCAGTTCGCCAAGAAAAAAGGGCAAAAATATATAGGTCGACAAGAAGAAGACAAAAATTTTCAACTAAGGTTTTTCTTAGTAAACTTTCAACAAGTTCAGTTTACCAAGAAAAAGGGGCAAAATGTGGAGCTCGATATTCGGAGAAAACAAGAAGAAAGGTTCAGCTGTCATCTCGTAACAAGATGAATAAATACAAGAAGAATGGCGCAGATATCTTCTGTCATCTAGAAGGAAGGACAACGATTCTCTCTAGAAGAAGAAAAGGATATGAGAAGAAGTTTGATGGCATATTTGTAATATAGCTGTGTAATAAGATATGTAAGTGCATGTAAAGACCGCTAGACAGTTGTCATCATCATTACAGATGACAACTTTGATACAACTGGCAAGAGGAGCCTTTAAGTTTCGAGAAAGGTCTTGAAGTCTATAAATAGATGACCTGACCTTGCAAATATAACTAACTGGTATTTTAGAAGAGAAATAAAGAGAGAACTCCTCATTTGGTCCGTGGATGTAGGCCATTAGAGCCGAACCACGTAAATCCTCCTGTGTACTCTTACTTTCTCTCTCTACTTTCTCTCTCTAGAACTTCACATAAATCATCAAGAATTGAGATGAGATGGATTCATGTAATCGGACCTCTCAAACTCCTTTCTCTAAGATCTTACTCTACTGTCTGCAGTTATCCTTTGGTATGCTGGATGTCTCTGTTAGTGTAGTAAACTTCTTGCTGGTATGTTTTCAAGTTCTTCTATCTTTTACATACCTGCTGAAACTTCTTTTTTCTTGAAATTCTTCATCATGTACCCAGGTGGTTGGTGAAATTTCTAAACTGCATTTGTGCATATATCTGTACTTCTACAATTGCTTATTTTTTTGTTCTTAACCCAGTCTTCTAAGCTTGTAACCCTTCTTCAACATTTACTCATCGTTCTGGCCCTTCACCTTTCATCTTTCTGCAGGATGACATGTCTTTCATTCATCTCATTCATCTTGTTACCAGTACCATTAATTTTCTTGTAACCTCGTCTTGAATAGTTTTGTAACACGTATCTGTATACCGAATAGATTCACTTATGTGCATGCCTAGATGAACCTGCAAATTGTCTTCAAGATATAGGATATACACAAGAAGATACAAACAAATAGGATAACAACTAATTAAATCTAGTTAATACTAACAACCAAGAATAACTAATAATATAAGATCAAGATAAAATCAAGTATAAGTCAAGCAAAAACATATTGTAAATCTAGTTGTTGGTAAGAACTAATCAAGTAAGTGACAGAACCTTAATGAGGAAATTAATATAAAATTGAATTATTTGGTTCTGGATGAAAGATGTCAAAAAAAAATAAAAAAAATTGTCATTGAATCGTTGAGAAATTTCAACAAATAGCTCACCTGCAGTTAAAAAGATCGTTCTGACAAGGTACGGACATAGACAAAAGTATTTGATTTCCAAATTCCAATAACTACTGATGAAGAGATAAAATTACAAGCTCAAAATATATCTCGTAAACAGATAAAATATGTAGTATAGTCGTGGAAAGAAGAAACATATAAAATATATATTAGATCATTCAATGTACAAGTACAGTAATGAAAATGTATTAGGAAATGTGAAGATGAAATCTAAAAGAATGATGTGATAAGAAATATTATGAGTAAGTTTGGTGAAAAATATGTATAGAAATAAGCATGGATTATTCAAAGCTAGATAAGAGTATAATCAAGTATCTGCTACGTAAGATTAAAAGTTGTGTTGATCGAATTAAAAAATATAAGAAGATTGAAAGTCACCAGGTCTAATTAAAGAAAAATTAGAAAAATTTTACTTGCTTATGAGATCAGAGATGAACGATTGCTAGCTTCTAGATACGTGTTGACTGAGTTCTTGAAATTGCTTAAAGCACCTCATCGGACGAAATTTTTGGGACATATCAGGTTAACCTTTAAGATTTCATCCTCCTCGAACTGAATCTGAGTTTCCTTGTTATCCTTCAAAATTTCGTCATCTCAGTACTGGATCTGATTTTTTCACAGATCACGTCCATTGTTCCTGATCGTGAAGACTTGAAGAAAAATCTTTGTGTTTTTCGTCAAAATCAAGATCGACATTGTTATTCCTGTATTTCTTCATAAACAGGACGTGATCTCGACGAATCTACTAGATCTCTTCAAATTTCAGCTAAATAAGTGTCAATTTAACATTCTAGCTAAATATGTTTATTGGAACAGCCATGTTTTCTGGTGGAACTGTGTGTTTTTCAGGTGAAACTGTATTTTCTCCAGTAAAACCATTATTTGTGACTTTTTTCGGTAGATCATGATCTTTATTCTAGATCTAATATGTATCTTCGTCGTTCTTGATTAATTTCACAATCTGCTTTCTAGATCGAATATGTATCTTCATCATTCTTGACTGATTCTGATCTACGCACCAGATCGGATCTGGATTGTCTTTCAAAAGTTTTTCTAGAGTCCGGTTGCTGTTACGGTGAATTTTTTAGGTTATCTGATTGATTTACTAATGAAATCATCTCTGATTTTTAATATCACATTGTCATCACAAAAAACACAGATGAAGCATCTGGAATTGAAGTTTTTGAGCTGTCTTGTTAAAATGATTAAAAAGAAATGCTTCCCAGATGAAATGACCCGAGAAGATTGGTTTTCAAATGAAATCATCGGAGAAGATAGGTCTTTAGATAATATGACCGGAGAAGAGAGGTTTTCAGATTAAATGATCGGAGAAGATGAGTTTTCAGATGAAATAATAGGAGAAAATAATTTTTCAGATGAAAGAAAAGCGAAAAACAGGTTTAGAATTGAAATTTTCAAGCTGTAACTGGTAGAAACGCATTAGGTTTTCATGATCAGAAAAGAAAGTTTTGTTTCAAACCTGATCTCAAACCCACAGACAGTGCCTAAAATGAGAGGTCAGTTTACATGAACCTGATCTCTTATCTCAATTCTTGATGATTTGTGTGATGGTCTAGAGATAGAAAGTAAAAGTACACAGGAGGATTTACGTGGTTTGGCTCTAATAGCCTACATCTACGGACTAAATGAGGAGTATCCTTCTCTATTTCTCTTCCAGATACAGGTTAGTTACATTTGAGGGTCCTGTCATCTATACTGATGATGACAACTGTTATCTAACTGTCTTTACATGCACTTACATAAATGCTCATATTACACTATTATATTACAAATATGCCATCAGACTTCTTCTCGTATATTTTTCTTCTTCTGGAGAGAATCGTTGCTCTTCCTTCTAGATGACAGAAGATATCTGTGACATTCTTCTTGTATTTATTTATCTTGTTACTAGATGACAATTGAACCTTTCTTCTTGTTTTCCCCAAATATCAACCTCCACAAGTATTTGATCCCTTCTCAAATCACATTAAGTAAAAATATAGTTAAATGTCTTCATCAATTGAGTAGAACTTTTCACGCGTCTTTGATGCATAAAAACTGATTCTAATGTGGCCCACTACTTATTTGGGACCATTTATTTTTTAGATATCTAAAATCGTCTTCAATTTTTTCTCTTTCTACCACGTTAAAACCTATGAAGCAAGGACATGAACACAAGACACGAAACGATATAAACACAGAAATATGTCAAAATCTCAAAAAGTAGAACATATATAGGACTGGCATAATTAATTAATTGATTGAATATATAAGTAATTTAACTACAAAGACACATGATCAATCAAAACTTTATTAAAAAGAAAAAAATTCAAATTTTAACTTTACCACAACTCAAAATATAGGAGGTCATAAATTATACCTTCTTCTTCGATGTACTAAAGGTAATTAAGGGTTGGAAGCATGGCTTTTTGGGGGGTTTTAGTGTAAAATCGTAAAAAAAATTTGGTGTTTTGGTTTTAAAATTGACTTTTAAGGGAGTTAGGTGTTATATAAGATATTGGTTATAACAGTGTATCAAGTTACCATGTCCTGGCCATGTCCTAGCCGTTTTCAAAACGTATCTGGACAAAAATTTATGTGGGATATACGTATGAAGCATGTCCAACACATGTCCAAGCTGTGTCTGGACCGTGTCTGTGTCAAACCCAAGCCCCACACAAATACTTGTATTTGACGCATGTACATGGTCGTGTTTGAAGTGTGTGTAGTGAAAGGTCCATAAGTTCTTTCATGTACTATTTTTCGAAGTTTGTGTCAAAGTTAAACTCAAAAAGGTCAATGTAATTTGAGTTAGAATTAGTGAGTCTCAGATCGTATCAGTTTGAAAAAAGACTCCAAGAAACTCAACTCCCTACCGGAAGTCATCCTAGGATAGTAAGCGACCTAGAAACCTAAGTACAATAGGTGGTTAGAACTTTGAAGAAGTTTCCTCACTTGTAGAAGGTTTTGAAAATGATTTTTACGTCAAAAAAATCCATAAGTCTGCAAACTGGTTTCGAAACCAATCTATAAAGTTAAGTTGCCAAAATAATTCTAGGATCATTTTAGTTTCGAAATCAACTTTGTTGGTTTAGAAATCAAATTTAATATAGAAACAGTTGAAATTTGGTTTCCAAAGCAAACTACTTGATTTCGAAATCTGAAGACTAAAATCATTCCAGGCACTTTTTGGCTTCGAAACCAAACATTCTGGTTTCAAAATCATCGCCAGATTTGCGAAAAAAGCTACTTTTTAGTTTTTCTTTTTTCTATAAAACCCCATGTTCGACCTTGTTAGGTTATAAGTGATTATAGGGGTTAGTGGGGAGCTCTTGTTAGTGGGATGAGGTTGTCATAGACTAGATCTAAGAACATACTCATTACCAATAGTGTGTTCTAGATCCAGATCTAGAAATGCACTCATTACACTCGGTGCACTCTGAATCTAGATTTGAGAATCACCATTATAAATGGAGTTGATTCACTCTAGTTTTAACCAACCATTCACCATAACAACCAAGAAGTTTTAAACAAAAACCTCAAGTTTGGTTTGTCGGTGGATTTCACGTGTTTGAGCTTGAAGGTTCAAGTTCATGGTGAGATACTCATGGAGTTGAGTATTGGTTCAAGGTGCGGAAGTTGTGGAGTTCAAGTGAAAGATGCATCAGAATCAAGTAAGAGGCATATTCGTGGAGTTCGAAATTGTGGAAGAACTATACACTATAGCTGATCGGAACGTAGAGAGAGTCGTAAATCGTATCTATCAAGTGTTAAATTAGATTGTAAGTTTATTTCATTAGCTCTTAGTAGATTTTTGCTAGACTAGGTCCGGGGGTTTTTTCCAATTTGGGTTTTTCTCGTAAACAAAATCTCTTGTGTATATTTTCATACTTATTGTGAGATTGAAATATTCGATTCTTGTTCTTAATTCTGCATATTAAGAATCGAATAAGTTAATTATCTTATTAGAGATTATTATTTTTTATTATTATCATTTAAATTTTAATTAGGTGATAGTGTGATCTTTAACCATAATCACATAGACATACGGTTAAATTCGTTAAACCATAGGGAATTTATACTTCATGTAGCTTTCTAGGTTAAAACTTATAGAGAATGAGCATGTCGTCCTTGCATGCCATTAAAAAGTATGCATACGCCAACTTTTTTGTGCGCTTAGTCTCTAGCACTCAAGATTCCACAAACTCAAAAAAAATCTAGCTAAAAAGATGAAAAGCCCCTAATCCAGTGCAAAAAATGAAAAAATCTTATGATTTTTTACAGGTGATGGAGGAAGAAAAATCAACTTTTAAATTAGTTTCAACATTAAAATCGCCGTAACTTTTAAAATATATTGTGGAAAGTATTTTTCATTATCTTTAAAACAAGCTCAGACCTAATTAACTACCAAATTCGAAGGAAAAAAAGATTCATGAAACAATGCAAACCCAGATTTGCATACGTTAATATGCAAACCCGTATGCAAAATAAAATTTGCATACAACGGTTGAATTTGCAAAATATGAGTTTTTACATTTCAATTTGTTTATCATGAACTTCAATACTTTACTAAATATCAAATATGCAAATTTGAAATGTATATAGGCTTAAAATAATGCATAAGATGAAAAGTAGACTATGCAAATAGCCCAATACAACTTGCATACTCATAATTATACAAAATAATAGTAAGCACATATGGGTTCCTACAAATGAATTTGGTTACCATGAATTGCAATAGCTTACTGAATGTGTACCTATCTAGAATGAGAGATATTGGACTAAGAAAGAGATTTCCAAGCTAATGTTAGAGGTTTCAAAAATAGAAAGCTCTAATAAGAAGTCCAATGGACAATTATATTCCACTAATAAGTGAGAGGACAGATGTTAGAATCTAATTGGATAAGAAGTTGACTTTATCTATTAGAAGTCTATAGAACATGCCTCTCATTTGAGAGACTTTTTCGGAGATCAGAGAACCACTCTACTTTCTCTCTCTAGATTCTTGAGTGAAGGAGAATCTTCCTTCATTGAACATTATCAAAATATGCTTATTTGAAATGCAAAACGGATTGAAAGAGGTGTAGATGCTCAAAATAATGCAAAAGGGACTATGGAAGTTACAACTTGAATACAAGCATAGGTTTTTAACTTTATAAATAGGGGTTAAAAGCCCACATGCACAATTTAGTGAACAAAAAAATATGCTTATTCAAAATGAAAATAGAATTTAAAATGTGCCGATGCTCAAAAGTATGCAGAAATGGACTTTGAAAATTACAACTCGCATGCTCGTCTCGATTTTTTATTATGCAAATTAGGTTAGCATACGTTGGTACATAATTTTTTTAATTTTTTTTGAAGTAGGGGACTATTGCCCAGGATACATATTTAAGAAGGCGAAGATATACCATGAAAGGCGTGTGAGAAGCGCAGAAACACCGCCAAATACACTAAAGAAATCAACGAAACCGCCACTAAAGAGCAATAGAAACCGCCACCGAAGAGTTATCTAAATACTATTAAATATTACATGGGACAAACTAATAGCAAACCACATGTCAAGAGTTTTGATCCCAAGACCTCCCAAGACATGGGAGGGGTACACAACCGCACGGACAAAGTATGTAGTTTTTTTTTATCAGCAAAAAGAAGTATATTGATAGAAAAATAGGGGAGAATACAAATAGTTCTAAGATAGAACTGTAGGATACAACACACATCCAAATTAAAATTACATATTGCTCACTATGCTACCCCATCTATACAGTAGATCCTGAAAGTGAAGTCCCTTCAGGATTTTCGAAGGCCAAGACCAATATAACAATAACGCTTTAACTTCAATCACAACTTTGTCTATGGTTCTTTCTTTATCGTTAAAGCATCTGTCATTTCTTTCCTTCCACACAGTCCAACATATGGCAAATGGAAGCAGGTATCTCAGGTGATTGCCTATCTCCGAGAAGCTATTGTTTCTACTTTCTTCAAACACTGTGCTTGCTCTGTCCTGGAATACCCACGAGAGCTGGTACTCTGATAGGAAGGAAAACCAGATGTCCTTAAGAAAGGGACAGTAAAGCATCAGGTGGTTGACTGTTTCCTCCTCCTTTTTACGGAGATAACAACGATTGCCCCCTATGATCCCTTTCTTCGCAAGATTTTACTGTGTTGGGATCACTCTATTGTAGACCAGCCATGCAAAGAAAGAAATTTTATTTGGGACCTTAGAATCCCAGATCTCTTTGTGCGGGAATGTTGTGTAACTACTAGGGTATATGGATTCGTAGCACGATTTCCCAGTAAACCTTTCATCCTTCTCCCATCTCCAACACCTTTCATCTGGGCCATCACGCAAATGCACACTATCTAATAAGTTCGACAGTACTGAATACTCTGTTATCTCTTGATCATCTAATCTTACAGAAAGATCAATGTGCATTTCCATCTCCAGTTGTTTCCCACATCTCTTCCACAAAAGGATTCTTCTTTTGGGTGATTGCATATAGTCTTGGATACATGGATTTCAGAGGACCCTCTGCTAACCAACTATCATCCTAAAATCGTATTCTCTTGCCATCTCCAACCTTGTATCGAATACGATTCTGGAAGCTGAGCAAATTGTTACAAATCCCCTTTCATAGTCCCGTCCCATATAGCTGAACAGTTTGCTTCCATCCCAGCCGTTCCTGTCCACCCCATATTTCTCCACTATTTTAGCTCGCCAAAGTGCTCCTTCCTCGTTGGAGAATCTCCATAGCCATTCACACAGTAATGTGGAATTCATGGGTCTCAAAAATCGAAAACCCAACCCACCACTGTCTTTATCGTTGCAAATCTTCGACTATGAGACCAGGGCAAATCTCTGTTTCCCATCCTTGGTCCTCCAAAGGAAGTTTCTCATTAGGGTCTCCATCTTCTTGGCTATAGGGGTGGAATAGTAAACACGGATAGCAAGTAGATAATAAGTGCACACAACACACTTTGAATGAGTATTATTTTCCCTCCATACAATAGGTACTTACGCTTCTACCCCACTAACCTCTTCTCCATCCTTTCAACCAGCGGGTCCTAAATTATTTTAGATCTAAAAGCAGCTCCTAACAACGTTCCCAAATAGGAGAATGGCAAATTCTCGACCTTATAGCCTAGCTGCTATTGGACTATATCTGAATGCAGTGTTTCTTCAATTTGAATTTGCTGAGCTTTTAGAGAGGTTTATGGATAACCCAGAGATGAGCTCAAAACATACTAGCAGTGCTCGGATACTTATAATTTGAGAGGACCTGTCATCTATGAAAATGATAGTGTCATCAGCGAATAATAGATGACTGATTGGATTACCTCTTCTGGACATTATAAAGCCTTCTATCAAACCCACGTCTTCTGCCTTTTCCACAATCTTGCAAAATACCTCCATAACTTAAGTAAACAATAATAGGGATAGGGGGTCTCCTTGATGCAAACCTCAATGACCAATAAATTTATCCGTAGGTAATCCATTAAAGAGAATGACAAAGTGGGCGTGAGACAGGCATGTCTTGATTCTTCGTCTACGTAACCTTCCAAACCCCATTCGCTCCTTTAACTTGTGCAAGAAGACCCAGCTTACCCTATCATATGTCTTCTCTACATCAAGCTTTAGTAACCAACCCTGAAGCTTTGACTTGATTCTACTATCAATACATTCATTGGCCAACAAGATACTATCTATGATCTGACGATCTGCCACAAAAGTACTCTGACAAGGGGAGCTAAGGGAGGGCAAGACCAGCTTCAATCTAGTAGCTAAGCATTTAGAGATGATTTTATAAGCCATATTTATGAGGCTTGTAGGTCTAAAGTCCTTCGCTTGCTTAACATAGTCTTTCTTAAGGATCAGCACTATAAGGGTGTTATTAGCTCCCCAGTCTAAAAATCTTGTATTATCAAAGAATTTTACCATCTTCATAAAGTCTTCTTTTATAACTTGCCAGAAATGTTTGTAGAACTCCACTGGGAATCCATCTGGCCCTGGGCTCTTATTGGCAGCCATCTCCCTAACAGCTTCCACCACTTCCTTATCTTCGATTGGCTTGTCCAGATCCAAACACTTCTCTCTAGAGATAGTATTGATATGGATGTTATTTGCAAATGGACTTACCGACTCTGGTTCTGAATCTAAAGACTTGAAAGTGTCTTCTATGTGATCTAAAATTCTCTTAAGGTCTTCTGTAAGTACTTCTTTCACATCTAAACAACTTATATAATTGGCTCTTTGGTGTTGGTTAACATAGGCATGATAGAAACAAGTGTTCCTTTCGCCATTCCCCACCCACTGATCCTTTAGTTTTTATTGTCTTTGTATGTCTTCCAGTGTAACCATCAATTTGATTGATGGTTTTTTCTATCAATAAATAAAATATACCGCAATCGCACGGTCTACCAAAGTAGATCTAGCAAGTACGGGTCGAACCCACAGAGACTTGTGCTTAGCAATCTAAAAATAAAATTACCTAAACTAATCTAAAAATGATAGTGATTGATTTGAGATGAATTAAGTGAATTAAATAATAAAATCAAAACTGTGTAAATAAACTGATAAGGAAAATGCAAAGGCTTAGAATCTACCACCTTACTATTGTAATTCTATGGATTTAATTTACTTGTTCCCGATTAATAGTTACGAGTAACACTCAAGATGAAAATCTCATGTTTTCTCGAAGATGGGATCGTTAAGTTCTTCAAATAATTAAGATGACGATTATTTCTCGGTCAAAAAATACAACTCTAAAGCATTACTTGTCTTCTTATAGCACAAATAATCAAAAGTGATGTATCATGCAATTAAATCAGGACCCAATTAATTGATGATTTATATAAACTCAAACTACTACATATGCATCACATAAATAGTGAAAGAACAATAAATTCATCAACTGATTTAAATGAGAAATAAAATTAATGCATTAGAAGTAATCAAGGAACCATACAATTAAATCCTAGAACTACTCAAGTTTGGGGCTTCATTATAGCCTAAGCTAAGAATTAGAACCCCATAATTGAGATCATTGTTCTAATACAATTAACACAAGAGATGAACATAAGGTATAGAGAGAACAAGATGCAATGAACTGATCTCCCCTCCTCCTCTCTTCAGTCGCCAAATCCGTTCCCCCTAAAACAAATCCCCCTCTCTCTCTTTAATAGTCGTACTCTCCAACCTCCAACAACCTCTTGCATGCACCATTAAAATAATAGTTTATCATTCATGCCTCCCACGCATAGCACCTCTTTGAATACTAAAAGTACTTTGAAATCAACAAATGCATCCCACGCTTCCTTTAAGAATGATTTTTTTATTATTTCATATATATATCTTGTGTCTGCCAACAAAGAAAAACATATATTAGAAAAATATGCATTCATAACTCCCAAGACATACAAGTGACGGGATTTTTAGTGTTCAAAAGGCTTGTGATGTAGTGTAGCTGTATGCAATTTAATTACAGTACACCACTGCTTTCATTGGTTAAAACTTGGGTACTCTGTGTTGGGTTATAGGTAAAAATGCACTAGATTTAAATTCTTCTCGGGTCTTTGCTAAATTTCGGACTACAACAAACCAAAGCAAGGTATTTTTATGTTCTCCAAATAAAACAGGCACACACACATAATTACACTTATTAAATCAAATTAAATAAAATAAAGAACTAACTAATATAAATATAAGGGTACTATATGTAATATTTATGTGCTTATCAAATACCCCCAACCTACATTTTGCTAGTCCTCGAGCAAAACAAACACAAAAAATCCTAACTACACCACTTTCGCTGGTATTCTCGATTGCACTTAGCATGTGGAATAAGCCTTTAAACCCCTAGGTTACCCCTAGTGGACGAGTTGTAGTCTCGTGAGGGTTTGCAGAGAATGTACCCACAAAATTCAATGAAGAGAAATTTGAATAATAAGCTCATAGATTCTTGAAAAATAATTACTGCAGACATGACTTGACCTTTAGGATATCATTGATCCAGTATTTCAAATGCACAATATTCATAAGGTAGTATAATAAAGATTTCAGCTTTCAAAAATAATTTCAAGAGTTCAAATCTTTACTCAATAGCTAGAGATTCTCAAAACTTTATGACTCGAGTGCAAGTGAAATCTGTACTATGCAAGAATAATAATCAAGCTCTTCCAAAGTCAAGTTAACATTGATAATCACTAAGAAATGGTCAAACCAACTAAAGACTGATTCAAAGCCAAGCTAGCTGTCCAGGACTACGAGAATTTTGGATGTTCACCTTAATACCTCATGGGCTTTATCTATGATATTCCAGTTTACTCGCGTTTTGCACCGACGGCTTTCACCCTACTTGCTTTCACAACAAGGTCATTTTCTTCAAATTGAATTTCACTTTGATTTTCCTCTTCTTGATGCCAAAGACTTCTCTCTCATTATTATTATTATTATTTATTTATTTTTTCTTTTTCTTTTTCCCCTTTTTTTTAATGAGAGAGAGTCTAAATACATATACTAAAACACTTCAGCTCTCGTGGACCTTAGCAAGAGGTAGCCCTTTCCGATACACCTAGTCTAATTCACTGGTTACTTTTCATAACGTATACACCAACTGCTATCCCAGCCAACCAAGTGAACAAGCTAGTCAAGGCTCATCAGACTTAGAAGATTCTAACACTCTAGATGATTATCAGGCTAACAACACAATATGGAACTTAGACTCCAAAAATGCAAGTCAGATGGTGCAAAAGTGAAAGTTGTTCTATACATCATATGCTCAAGAAATCTCTAACAGTTGAGTAATAAAACAAACTCATATCAAAACATATACTTACTCAAAATCAAGATAGCATATCTCAAGAAACAAGTGCCTTATCATCTAGATTTAGATATCTCAAGGTACTTTAGATAATAGTAATCACAAATCAAGGTCAATGAGCTTAAAAATTTTCAAATTTTTCATTTTTCATTTTTATTTTAATTTTTATTTTTTTGTTTTTTTTAAGACAGAGTTTTAATTCAAATATGGCAAACGACATGTATCTGGCCTCACCCCCAAACCTAAACTAAACATTGTCCTCAATGTTTCAAAAGATGAATACAATGATAGCATATAATATTAGAAAATAAAAAGTAGAGATAATGAAAGAGATTACCAGATAATGATAATGATAATGAATAAACTCTGATTGTGCTAGAATCCATGAACAAATGTTATAAAAAGAAACCTTGGATTAACACAAAATATAAAGAGAAAATAAAATGATTCACAAAATAAAAGCAAACAAAAGAAAGAAAATCCTACTACTACAGATATGGTACAAATGACCAAGTGAGGTCAATCTTGATAAACAGGATCTTTCAAAAGAGTTTCCTCTACTTCTGGAGAAATCATCTCTAAAAATGGCTTCAATCGCTGTCCATTAACTTTAAACAAATTGCCATTTTCAAAATCTTCAAGTTCTATAGTTCCATGAGGATAAACAGTTTGGACAAAGAAAGGACCAGTCCAACGGGAACGTAATTTTCTCGGAAATAAATGCAAGCGAGAATTATACAAAAGAACTTTCTGACCTTGTGAAAATGATTTTCTCAAAATGTTTTTATCATGAAACACCTTCATTTTGTTATTATACTTTTGAGCACACTCGTATGCATCATTCCTGATTTCTTCTAACTCATTGAGTTGAAGCTTTCTGTGAGCACCCGCCTTGTCTAGAGCAAAATTAAATTACTTAATAGCCCAATAAGCTCTATGCTCTAATTCAACGGGTAAGTGACATGCCTTGCCATACACAAGTCGGTAAGGAGACATTCCAATTAGAGTTTTAAAAGCAGTACGGTAAGCCCATAAAGCATCAGTTAATCTTAAAGACCAATCTTTTCTTGTGGGTTTAACCGTTTTCTCTAGAATGTTCTTGATTTCTCTATTAGACTCCTCTACTTGACTACTAGTCTGTGGGTGATATGGAGTAGCAACTTTATGAGTAATGCCATATTTCTTCATCAAATGTTCAAATGGCATATTACAAAAATGTTTACCTCCATCGCTTATAATAGCTCGAGGCGTTTCAAAACGTGTAAATATATTTTCTTTTAAAAATTTGACCACAATTTTGTTGTCATTCGTTTTACTTGCAACTGCCTCAACCCACTTTGACACATAGTCAACAGCAAAAAGGATGTACAAATTTCCAAAAGAGTTAGGGAATGGACCCATGAAATCAATGCCCCATACATAAAATAGCTCAATGATTAAAATAGGGTGCAAGGGCATCATGTTTCTACGTGAAATACTCCCTAACTTTTGGCAACGCTCACAAATAACACAATATGCATGGGTATCTTTAAACAATGATGGCCAATAAAAGCCGCATTGTAAAATTTTTGCAGCAGTCTTTTTAGCACTGAAATGACCTCCACATGCATGATCATGACAAAAAGAGATGATATTAGTTTGTTCACTTTCTGGGACACATCTCCTAATGATCTGATCGGGACAATACTTAAATAAGTACGGATCGTCCCAAAAGAAGTGATTAACCTCAGCTAAAATTTTTGAGCAATCTTGCTTGGTCCAATGCTGAGGCATTTGTCCAATAGCAAGATAGTTCACTATGTCTGCAAACCAAGGTGACTGAGAAACAACTAACAACTGTTCATCAGGAAACATATCATTCACATGCTCTATGTCATCTGAAGATTCAAGAACAAGCCTAGATAAGTGATCTGCTACAACATTTTCTGAACCCTTTTTATCTCTAATTTCTAAATCAAATTCATGTAGCAAAAGTATCCATCTGATCAACCTAGGTTTGGAATCCTTCTTCGAAAGAAGGTACTTTAAGGCAGCATAATCAGTGAATACTATGATTTTAGAACCTACAAGATAGGATCTAAACTTATCTAGAGCAAAGACAACTACTAATAATTCTTTTTCTGTTGTTGAATAATTCAGATGAGCATCATTCAAAGTCTTACTAGCATAATAAATCACATGAAGTAATTTATTTTTCCTTTGTCAAAAAACAATTCCAATCGCATAATCGGAGGCATCGCACATTATCTCAAAAGGTATACTCCAATCAAGTGGTTGGACAATAGGGGCAGAAGTGAGAAGAAACTTGAGCTTCTTAAAAGCTTCTAAACAAGCTTCATCAATAACAAAATCAGAATCTTTTGCAAGTAAATTGCAAAGAGGACTAGAAATTTTACTGAAGTCCTTAATAAAGCGACGGTAGAATCCTGTGTGGCCTAAAAATGACCTAATGTCTCTCACTGTTCTTGGGACAGGAAGGCTTTTTATGAGGTCAACTTTAGCCTTATCTACTTCTATACCCTTATCAGATATGACATGCCCTAATACAATTCCAGAACGGACCATGAAATGGTATTTCTCCCAGTTTAGCACTAAATTCTTTTCTTTACATCTAACTAACACAAGTGTAAGGTGATGTAAACACTCATCAAAAGATGACCCAAAAATTGAAAAGTCATCCATAAAGATCTCGGGAAACCGTTCTACTATATCAGAAAAGATACTCATCATACAACATTGAAAAGTAGCAGGCGCATTACACAACCCAAAAGGCATACGACGATACGCAAAAGTTCCGAATGGACAAGTAAAGGTAGTTTTCTCTTGATCCTCAGGAGCAATATGAATTTGATTATAGCCAGAATAGCCATCTAAAAAGCAGTAGTGGCTATGTCCAGCTAATCTCTCGAGCATCTGATCGATGAAAGGAAGAGGAAAGTGATCTTTCCTTGTGACCTTGTTCAATTTTATGTAGTCTATACAGACACGCCACCCAGTGGTCACTCGGGTAGCGAATAACTCTTTATTTTCATTAGAGACTACAGTGATTCCTGATTTCTTGGCCACCACTTGAACTGGGCTAACCCAATCCGAGATGGGATAAATGATACTGCATCTAACAACTTAAGTACTTCCGCCCGAACAACCTCTTTCATGTTAGGGTTAAGTCGACGTTGCATTTCCCTAGATGTTTTTGCATCCTCCTCTAAATAAATTCGGTGCATACAAACATTATGACTTATACCCTTTAGATCTGAAATTAACCATCCTATAGCTTCCTTATGTTCTTTAAGCATATTAATGAGCCTACCTTCCTGATCTTTATCTAGATTAGATGAAATGATGACAGGCAAGGTCTCAGAAGATCCTAGGAATACATATTTCAAAGTATTTGGCAATGGTTTCAGATCTAACTGAGGTGGGTTCTCTACAGATGGGAGAAGTGTTGACATAGAAGTATGAAGAGGTTCAACTTTGACTTTCCATTTATCAGTATCAATTAGCGGAGTGGATTCTAACAATGTATTCACCTCACTAATAATACTATCTTCATCAAAGTCCAAGCCAAAATGGGCCAAACAGGTTTCTAGCGGATCATCTGACAAAGTCTTTGGTAATGAATCCTGAACTAAAAAGTCAATCATGTTTACTTCTTCAAGATCACAAGGTTGTTGACTAACATTGAAGACATTAAGCTCGACTGTCATATTACCAAATGATAGCTTCATAACTCCATTTCTACAGTTGATGATCGCATTGGATGTGGCCAAAAATGGGCGACCTAAAATGACAGGTATGTGATTGCTCGGGTTCTGAACTG
>MVGT01001034.1:187691-314770 GCA_002174775.1 Macleaya cordata | reverse complement strand
ATATTGACTTGTTTAAATATTTCCATCATATCATTAAAGTGTGTTCCCTTTTGTGGTGAAACTAAACGTTGAGGGTATGGAGCTTTAGGCACAAAAGATTGTGTGGAATCAGGAATAACAGGTTCATCTTTAGATTTGACTTGATCAGTCTCTTCAACATTTGGTGAATCCTGTGAAGACGAAGGTGAGGTTGAAACTAATTCATTATCTTCAGGAATTCCCACCTTGTTGTCAATTACTTTTCCGCTCCTGAGGGTAATAATTGCTTGAACGTGGTCAGTGGGTTTGCTACCAGATGTGCTAACTTCAAATGTACCCTTTGGATTCTGCAAGGTTTGACTAGGAAACTTACCCTTCTCCCTCTCACTCAAGGCAGCTGAAATTTGACCTATTTGGAATTCTAACTTCACAAGAGATTGCGTGTTAGCAAGCAAATTTTGTTGGTGGTCTGCTGAAATTGTTGAGTGCTCTATTGAAATTGTATACTACTTTGTGCTAACAGGGCGAGAGTTTCCTCTATTGTAGATATCCTTTTCTCAGAAAAATGTTGTGCATGCTTAGGAACGTTAAACCCAGGAGGATTAGTAGAACTACTAGTTTGATTACCCTGTCCCTTAGACCAAGAGAAATTCGGATTATCCTTCAACCCTAGATTGTACGTGTTGGAAAAAGGATCATACTTTTGACGATTTCCATTCCTAAAATTATTATAAAGAGCATTGGCTTGCCTTACATCACTCTCATCTCTCCATAACGAAGTGCACTTAAATCCTTCATGTGTAGGATCCCCACAAATCGAACATAGTAAAGTGTTGGGTTCATCCTTGCAACTCATGGCCTGCGTGGACTCAGTCCTACTCTTAACTTCTTTAAATGTCCTACGGTTAGACTGACTTAGCTCTAGAGCTTCAATTCGTCATGCCATAGACGCGAGTTTTGCTTCAAATTCAAAGTTTGCATCCACTCTATGCATACCACCCCTATTAACTATGGTCTTCTTAGGTTCTCTAATGGTTTCCCATTGTTGAGTCTTTTTTGCTATTTCCTCTAAGAATGACAAACACTCTTCTGCATTTTTGCTAAGGAATCCTCCACTACAAAGTGATTCAACCATGGTTGTGGTATGGTAATCTAATCCTTCATACAAAATCTGGACCAGTCTCATTTTTTCATAACCATGGTGAGGACAATGTAACAAAAGGTCATTGAATCTTTCTAGGTATTTGTAAAGAGATTCTCCCTCTTGTTGCACAAAATTGTTAAGACTTTGTCTGATATGAGTAGTTTTGTGCTTGGGATAAAACTTGTGAAAGAATGCTCTCGTTATTTCTTCCCAAGTAGTGATAGATTCAGGTTCTAGAGCATACAACCATGATTTAGCTTTTGCTTTCAAAGAGAATGGGAATATCCTTAATCTCAAGTGATCAATGGGCATTCTAGAACTTCTAACAGTTCTACATATATCTTCAATTTCTCTAATGTGAGTATAAGGATTTTCATCATCTCCAGTACCACGAAATAATGGAAGTGAGTGAAGGGTACTACTTTTAATCTCAAAGTCATCAAGAGGAGGAGGTAAATGGATGCATGATGGTCGACTTGTCCTAGCTGGGTTTATATATTCCCTTAGTGTCAAGGGTTGGTTTTGATTTTCCCCCATTGTATCACTTAATGAAAGTTTGTGAATAAGTCTACACAAATCCTCTGTTCTAACTAGACGACGATTTGAACGTACCCACTCACATTTGTTCATAAACAAGGCGACCTCAAAATTGGTGAAATTGACCCTCTTTTTTTAAAAAAAATAATTAAAACAAAGAAAACCTAAATGAAAAGAAAGAAATGTAGGATGCTACACAAACACAAACAATGACTCAACCAAAACAATCCTATATATTCTAGCAGTTCAATTAATTAATTTTGCATTTAACCCAGGGATAGCCAAATTTTATCCTAGATGATCTAGACGGCTCCTCTCATGTTCCAAGTTAGTCCTCAATTACTAACATAGGCATTCCTTCAATGCACCCCGATACAGGTAAGTTCCAAGAAAGTCGGTAAGCTTGAACAAGCTTTGGGCACCTCTTTCTTAGGCTGTCATTTCTCTTTCTCAGAGCGTCCTTTTTAGGAACTACCTTATATCGCTAGCTTTCCATCAGAATGGTCTAAGTGGACAATGTATTTCTTTCTTTTCTCAAGAGGTCCTATGAGCTTGAAACCCTAAGGCCAATGTCCAAATTAATTTTAAATTAAAATTCCAAGGGATAGGATCGTGATTGATGAGGAAAGATTAACCTAGATGAGCAGGAAAACGGTGATGAAATCCGTTTCCTATCTTGTTTAGGGTTAATGCCCTTACTACAACGGCCAAACCACGACAGTTCCTCAACATATAACCACAGAAAAGCGTCCAGTAACCCACTGACAGAAGTTTCGTGGGTGTTAGATATTTTACCTCCCGTTCTAGACGGGTGACGAATCGGTTGAGTCGACTCGGGCCACTAACTCCTGTGCTAGTGTGCTAACCCGAGGGGCTGAGACAAGATTGTACTTGTCCTCCTTCCCTACTATTTATTACAAAAGGTGTTCTGATTAAACCAGAATCAAAACAAATTAAAAAGAATATATTTTTACACTTCAAAATCCTAATTACAAGACTAAGGAAATAAAACAAAAATTTCAAATTCTTTTCCTTTTTTTTTATTTTCTTAGAGTGTCCACCCCGAATCCTGTAAAAACAAAAACAAAATAAAAGTCAGAAAAATGTGAAAAGGAACAAAGAAAAACAAATCCTAACCCCTAAAATTCTAATGCCTAAAAAAAAATTTAGAAACTTTTTTTTTTTAAATAACTTCAGAATGATGTCTTTGATGACATCTCATCGAAGACACTAATGTTGGGAACGAAAAATCAGGAGAATTTTTTTTATTAATAAAACAAAACAAAAAAAAACTAAACCTAATGAATAGTACCGTGAATAGTAAAATAATTTTTTTTTTAAATTATCCTAAACAAACTGAAAATAAATCCTAAAACTAAGAATTAGGATGAGTAATAAATTTTTTTTAGATCGCACCGTCAAGTCCCCGGCAATGGCGCCAATTTGATTGATGGTTTTTTCTGTCAATAAATAAAATATACCACAATCGCACGGTCTACCAAAGTAGATCTAGCAAGTACGGGTCGAACCCACAGAGACTTGTGCTTGGCAATCTAAAAATAAAATTACCTAAACTAATCTAAAAATGATAGTGATTGATTTGAGATGAATTATATGAATTAAATAATAAAATCAAAACTGTGTAAATAAACTGATAAGGAAAATGCAAAGGCTTAGAATCTACCACCTTACTATTGTAATTTACCGATTTAATTTACTTGTTCTCGATTAATAGTTACGAGTAACACTCGAGATGAAAATTTTCTGTTTTCTCGAAGATGGGATTGTTGAGTTCTTCAAATAATTAAGATGACGATTATTTTTCGGTCAAAAAATACAACTCTAAAGCATTACTTGTCTTCTTACAGCACAAATAATCAAAAGTGATGAATCATGCAATTAAATCAGGACCCAATTAATTGATGATTTATATAAACTCAAACTACTACATATGCATCACATAAATAGTGAAAGAACAATAAATTCATCAACTGATTTAAATGAGAAATAAAATTAATGCATTAGAAGTAATCAAGGAACCATACAATTAAATCCTAGAACTACTCAAGTTTGGGGCTTCATAATAGCCTAAGCTAAGAATTAAAACCCCATAAATGAGATCATTGTTCTAATACAATTAACACAAGAGATGAACATAAGGAATAGAGAGAACAAGATGCAATGAACTGATCTCCCCTCCTCCTCTCTTCAGTCGCCAAATCCGTTCCCCCTAAAACAAATCCCCCTCTCTCTCTTTAATAGTCGTACTCTCCAACCTCCAACAACCTCTTGCATGCGCCATTAAAATAATAGTTTATCATTCATGCCTTCCACGCATAGCACCTCTTTGAATACTAAAAGTACTTTGAAATCAACAAATGCATCCCACGCTTCCTTTAAGAATGATTTTTTTATTATTTCATATATATATCTTGTGTCTGCCGACAAAGAAAAACATATATTAGAAAAATATGCATTCATAACTCCCAAGACATACAAGTGACGGGATTTTTAGTATTCAAAAGGATTGTGATGTAGTGTAGCTGTATGCAATTTAATTATAGTACACCACTGCTTTCATTGGCTAAAACTTGGGTACTCTGTGTTGGGTTGTAGGTAAAAATGCACTAGATTCAAATTCTTCTCGGGTTTTTGCTAAATTTCGGACTACAACAGACCAAAGCAAGGTATTTTTATGTTCTCCAAATAAAACAGGCACACACACATAATTACACTTATTAAATCAAATTAAATAAAATAAGGAACTAACTAATATAAATATAAGGGTACTATATGTAATATTTATGTGCTTATCACTTGCTTAACACAGTCTTTCTTAAGGATCAACACTATAAGGGTGTTATTAGCTCCCCAGTCTAAAAATCCTATATTATCAAAGAATCTTACCATCTTCATAAAGTCTTCTTTTATAACTTGCCAGAAATGTTTGTAGAACTCCACTGGGAATCCATCTAGCCTTGCGCTCTTATTGGCAGCCATCTCCCTAACAGCTTCCACCACTTCCTTATCTTCGATTGGCTTGTCCAGATCCAAACATTTATCTCTAGAAATAGTATTGATATGGATGTTATTTGCAAATGGACTTACCGACTCTGGTTCTGAATATAAAGACTTGAAAAAGTCTTCTATGTGATCTAAAATTCTCTTAAGGTCTTCTGTAAGTACTTCTTTCACCTTTAAACAACTTATATAATTGGCTCTTTGGTGTTGGTTAACATAGGCATGATAGAATCAAGTGTTCCTTTCGCCATTCCCCACCCACTGATCCTTTAGTTTTTATTGTCTTTGTATGTCTTCCAATTTAACCAGGCCTAGATCCTCTTTCTTCTTATTGACTTTGGTGATCATGTCATCCATCGTTAGCATCCCTTGTTCCTCTAATTTCTCAGCCTCTTCAATGTAAGCTAGAAGACCATCAATCCTTTGATCTATCCTTCCAAATACATCCTTGTTCCATATTTTGAGCAGGTCCTTAATTGTCTGTAACGTTTTACAGAATTTGAAGCCTGGGTTCCCTTCAAATGTGAGATTACCCCACCATTGCTCGATCAACTCCGGCAGACCAGGGTCCTCTAACCACATGTTTTCGAATCTAAAAGGTTTCGGGTCAAGTTTCATGCCACTAGCCGATAACATGATAGGTATATGATCCGAGACTGTCTTTGCCTTTGCCCTTTGAGTCGATGTTGGGTGCAATGTGTCCCATCTTTTATTTATAAGGAGCCTATCTATCCTGCTTGTTGTTGGGTTTTCTTGCCCACTTGACCATGTGAAGTTTGCACCACAAAGAGGCAAGTCAATAAGCTCCCAATCATCTATAAACTTATTTATGTCAGCCATTGCATGAGTCGCCCTGTAATTTTTATTCTTTTCCTCCACAAACCGGATAACATTAAAGTCTCCTCCAATACACCCCGGAATATCCCAAATACCCAATATGTTGCCCAATTTAGTCCACATGAGCTTTCTTGATTGTCGATCATTAGGGTCGTGTACTCCCGGCACAAACCACTCGGATGAATGTACCTGAGATTTGAACAGGTACGAGATGGAATAACTTCCTTCATTTAAGTCCTTGATTTCAATTATGTTCCTATTCTACATAATCAAAATACCTCCCTTCATACCTCTCGCACGAAGATAACACTATTCAATGCCTTGTTTCCTCTACAAATCTCTGCAAATTCATTCATTGATAATTTTCAATTTCGTTTCTTGCAGCACTACTATGTCCGTTTTCCACCGTATGAGCACATCTGAAATACAAGACCTCTTGTTCCAATCACCAGTACCTCGAATGTTCCATAATAGAATATTTAGATTTATAAAGAAAGAGTGAGCCCTTTACCTTTGCCTTTTCTCTCTACAGGAGCTCGTCAGTTCACTATCCTTTAGAGTCCAAGACAACCTATTAGATTCCTTAGCTGCGCTAATCCCATTCGATTTCCTGCTTACTGGAGTGTTGAAGCCTAACTCCGCACTCATCTCCTTTATCTTGTTCTTGTTCCTATAGTAGCCTTTGAATTCCTTCCAGGTAATCAACTTCCCCCTCTGGTTGACCCTCGTTAATTCTATAAGCCACTATCTTTGTGGGATGATCCTTTTCAGTCAAGCCTTCCCCTATTATGTGCAGGATCTTGTGCTCGATTTTTTCCTCCCTCCTAGCTAGCTGAATCCCTAACAATGCTCCGAAGGATAAGATCGTCTCATTCAATTTCCTTTTATCACAGATGGCGGCTCCTGCGTCCCCTGCATTGATTCAGTACCCTTCACCGTGCATTTTTCAGAAGCAGTTTTTCATTTCTTTTCTCCATAGGTTGCTCGTCTAATGACCAGAAAGATTCTACAGATGTGCTCAGAGCCGGAGAGTTAGGCGTTAATTGTTGGGGTGGTTCGACAGCCAACAGGATATCCCCACACAATAGGGTGATCTCTACCCCTTCCTTGCAGCATATTTTCTCCCTCCCCTCCTATGTGCCCTTGAAAGGATCAATGCAAATCAAAGGAAGGTATCTATTCGAAAGCACTGCTGGATGTTCTTTAGGGGTGGCTCAATTTTGAATGAGCTCCTCAAATCCTTCCGATAATCGGAATGTACAGGTTAATGGCAACTTAAGCCTCGGATCCCGAGTTAAGTCTGGTCCATGTCTAAGAAGACCTTTAGAATTTTTAGGCCTCTTGGGTGCGACCGAGTTTGTTTCGACATCATCCTTACCTTTCGAGCCGTAAAAAGTCAAGCTAATTTCAAATTGACTCTCAATCATCCGACCCGTGGGCCTCTACTCGACATTACTATGTCGACGTGGTTCTATTAACTTCCCTTCACCTAGTACCGAACTGATACTAGTTGAAATATTGCATCTACCCCTTGAACTTTGTCCTCTCCTATAGGGACTATGTTTCCTCTTACGCGGCATCCCCCTTCATTTTGATTTTTCGCTCTTAGGATACTTCCAATCCTCCTTAGGTCGATGCCAATCTTTATGTATACAAGGTTCTTTCCTATTCTGTGATACTCAACTATTTTTCAGCTTTGTACCTTTTGTCTCATCTTCTCGTACAATCCCACTGACTTAGTAAGGCTATAATTTTGAAATTCCAATTTTTCATTGCGCGGTATCCCCGGAATAATCCCGCTATGAGGACCTTTCTCAAAAAGATTCACTAGCCAACCTTTTTCCGGCCACCCTAAACTTTCGTCCCCCATCGGAAACAAGGCATCCACCACCACTGTATGCCGTTCTTCACCCTCAGTGAGGGTTAGCACATGAGGGATCTTCCTGATTGATTCTGGGTAGGCCACCTTGATCATGATACCCTCTAGGTTGTCCAGATCTACTTCCGCTATTGGCCGAAAGTGTTTTCCTAATGCCATCACCACCTTTGAGCTCCATAGTTGGAAGGGAACGCCTCTAAAGCGAAGCCACATGACCAGTTGGTCTTGAGCCCCTAGTTTGTATTCATTTGTACTCGGAGACCATTTTTCAAAGGTGATACATCCATCTAGGAACTCCAGGTGTTCCTTGTTAAGAAATGTCCGGACCTCGTCGACTGACTGCAGGAAAATAATGCCTTTGTCTTTATGGAATGGGTGAATTCCCAGTCCTTTCTCCATCCCGAAGACAACAACTATTCTATCAGCCACCATCTTCCAATCTGCTAGGGGAGGCTGAACAGAGCAAACCACTGTTCGCTGCCATCTGTCGGCATCGCATCTCCCAGACTTTGCTACTATGACACCTTCTGTCGTTCTCCTGGGTAGTGGTTCAACTCCTCGGTTCACTATCTTGCCTTCTGTATTTTTTGTGGCGATATTGCACCCTTGTATCGTTGGCCAGTTCTTCTCGATATAGTATTTACTCTGTTGTCTGTTGTTTATGGGCTCCTTAGTCACCATCGTCAGACCAGAGATGAACTTGTCCCAACCTTCAAACATTCTTCTGGCTGATATTATAATATGATGATGTTTTGACCTTCCCTTATCCGCAATGACATCTATCACCACAAACCTGCATCTCTCATTCTTCTGGTTGTAGATTACTAATGTATTATCCCCCATCCTCTTTTTCCAGAAGAACCTTGGAGAAATGGGGCCTTTCTTCGGGCATATCTCTCCTAGCACTGATAGGATCCAAAAAGCTATTTCGAGATCGACCTGGAGATCATTAGTAAATCCCCTACCTCTCTTAATAATTGTCAACTATACTGGTTTGTCATTCTAGTATATCCTGAACTCAAAGGTCTCATTCTTAATCGCAATGATTCTCCTTTCCATAGTGAAGAAACTCTGGGGCCACTTCTTGCTTTGATCGAGCACAACTCCACACCGGAGTCGCCCGAATGAGCTTCGGGACTATGATTCAAGTACTAGATAAACAATTTGTTTGGACTTTTCGAGGGAAGAAGAAGAAGAAGAATCAAAATTGCTCTATGGAAGCAAATAACTACATACTTTGAAGCTAAGTATCCCCCACCATTATTTCCACCTATGCTGAGTAGAATGATTACTTGAATTCATGTGCAATTTTTTTATTTTTTGAAATTTGGTATCGCTGTCTGGTTTCATTTTGTAGATCTTGAAAAGTACTTTAGAAAAATATAGTTTTTGTGAAAATTCAATTTGTAGATTAAAAATTATTGCACTTTAAAATTTAAAAACACTTATTTACTCTCTCTCTTCTACCTCAATAATTTTAAAACAAGGCCTGTTTAAGGGAAAAAATGGAAGATCTTGTGCATTTTTTTCTTTACCAATCCTGTCCGCACAAACTTAAATTAAAAAAATAATAAAAAAAAAAAAAATCTTGGCCGCCGTGGAAACTTAATCTAGGGCAGGTCAAAATCAAAATGTGGTAAATAAAGATTTGATTTGATTTTTAACTACTAAATCATTGATTTGGTTCCCTTGATTTTTTCTACTTTTCCTTTTACTACGAAGGAAGTATGCAACCGATTAATTCCGCGTTGCTTTTTTACAATTTTATAAACAGTGGGCCCACCCTTTATTGTACTTTCTCTCTCCCCTCTATATAAACCACCATTCCACATTCTCACTTTCTTCACCAATTAAAAGTCTCTCTCTCCCTCTGTAATCCCAGTTCATATCTCCTTCTTATTTCTCTCTCTCTACTTCTTCGATCAAGAAAAATGGTTCTGTCAAAAACTGCATCTCAATCCGATGTTTCAATTCACTCAACCTTCGCATCTCGTTATGTTCGAACTTCGCTTCCCAGGTCATATCTCTCTCTACTTTCTCTGTATTAATTTCTTCATTTAACGCTGATTTCAGGTCTTATTTTTGCTGATCATCACATAATCGGGTAATTAAAAAAACTGATGGTTTGATTTGATTGATTGATTTGTGTTAATTAATTAGGTTTAAGATTGGGGAAAACTCAATCCCAAAAGAAGCAGCATTCCAGATCATAAACGATGAGTTGATGCTTGATGGAAACCCTAGGTTGAATCTTGCTTCGTTCGTCACCACCTGGATGGAACCTGAGTGTGATAAACTCATCATGGATTCCATTAACAAGAACTACGTCGACATGGACGAGTACCCTGTCACCACTGAACTCCAGGTAATTAAACTTTTTTGATCTGGGTGTGGTGTTGGGTTACAAAATAGGGTACCCAACTCCTAAAATCACATCACTCCACGTGTCCCCAACAACTCAGGACTTCCATTCTTTTTGGGAGAGCTGATTTTGTAAACAAACTTACGAGAGTATAGGATCTAAACTGATCAAGATAATCGGTAATTAGGGCTTAATTATCGTTGATTTAGTGTTTAATTTTTGTTTTATTAGAGTTCGGATCTGGTACAGGTGGGTAGTTTTGTAGCTACGAAATCCTGCTTTTATTTACATGCCACGTGGTATCTAATTCTAAAATCCGCTTTATCTACAATTCCGTGATACCTTTTTCTAGAAGATAATCTTTAGCCGTTTGATTTGACCATTTTTTAACGTGTTTTGAAATCCAACGGCTTAAAATCACCAATGGATGGAACTGACCTTTGTTTTGTCAGAAATAAAACACTTTACAACGTGAAGAGTACGTAGACTAGAAAGGAAAAAATGCATACTCATCCAACCGTTCTCGAATAATCTCATAGTATTTTTAAATTGACACAAATACCCTTTTAAATAATAAGTCTAACATCACCTGACTAGAAAGTGGTCAGGGTTATGATTATACGACTGGCAAGTCGCAAGTGGAATAGATTCCTGATAATAATAGTTGACCCCACCCCATCTGTCGATCTTCACAAACCGACAAGCACCTCTTTAAATGATGGTGATTTCTAGCTAACAGAGCTTAATAAGTCTTTTATCATCAATCTATATATATATATATATATCTTGACTTTACATAGAAAAAGTTTCCTATTCAATTAGGGGACCCTAAGGGGTGACCCCTTTGAAGCCCCAAGATCTAAGGAATAACAAGTCCGTCAGCGCGCGGCGTTGCGCTTGTGTTACTCCAGTCGAGTATTTGCCATGATAAGAATTTTGTTATTTTGGTAGGGCTAATTTGAAAAGTAAAAATGATGAGATGTTGTGATGGACGGAAGAAATGAGTTTTAATTTCGCGAAATTTTTTTCTATTGGTAAGCGAAGTTATAGTCCTTTTAAAATAGTAGATTTCAAGTGAATATATTCACTCATTATGTATAAAAAACACAATTGAAAAACTTCCCTACCTTCATTAAAAAGTTATTGGAAATCAATGGGCAAAAAAGTAAAAACACATCTGAGTGGAATGAAAGTTTAATGAGCTGATTCTTGAAAAAATAAAATAAAATTGAAGTCAATTCTTTGATCATCTTAATCTTAATGTAACCTCCACAAATGAGAACTCCGATAATAAGGAAGAGAAAAATTTTTATGGGGCGAAAATGTTAAATGGGCTAAATAGCCCCTACCTTGATTGCGTTTACGTGTTACAATATTTTTTTTTTTTTAAATTCGGGAAAATAATTGTTAGTAAAAAAAAAAACTAATTTAAATGCATGAGTAGAAACAAAAAAAATTAAATTATTCTAATAATTTTTATATTTCATAAAAGTACAATATTTTTCCTAAAAATTAGGTATATATTAACCATTGATTATATAGTTTTGAGTTAAGAAAAAAGAAAGGTAATATGTCTTGAACTTTTAGTAGTTGAGAGTTGAGATTGAGATATTCCTTTTTTTTTTTTTGAATCACGACAATTTGTCTGCCTGTTTTGGTGCATCTAATTACGGGTCTTTTAGTAGTAGTAGTTTCTCGGCGTTGCTTCTTCGGAAAAAAAAAAAACAGAAAGCAACTATTTTGCAAAAGTTTTTTTTTTTTTTTTTTCTTCTACTTGTTTTTCTTGATTGAGGGTTTGTGTTCTTTTTGACAAATTACAAATAGGTCATTGATATTGCTTACAGGTTTACATGTACAACTTCTCATGAGGTTTACTTGAGTTTAATTTTTTATGAGTACGTTATCTTCACCACCGAGATTATTTTTATAAAAAAATTAATTAATTTTAAAACTATTGATTCAATTAAAAATTAATTAAAAATTGATTAAAAATTAACAGTGAAAAATAAACGAAGAAAAAAAAAGAGTATAATTTTATTGAGTTAGAAGTTTTAAAATGAATTGAATTTCGATGACCCCACATCAGGTTGTACATGTAAGCAGATAAAAATTATGTTGATTTAATAATGCATTATAATTTTTAGAATTCTTGTTCACCCATATTACACAAGTGGGTGAACAAAATCACGCACCAACAACATGGGCACGCCATATGAAAAGAAACGTTGAAACCTAGGATTAAACACACAAAAAAAAAACATAGGACGAGAAAAAACAGATGGTTTTGTATTCTTGGGTCTGTAAATTAATGTTTTTTTTTGTGCTGATCAAAAAAAGAAGGATTTTATTAACATGTGCCCTAAGGGTTTTGTGTTTTGTTTAGTTTCTTAAGGTCGTCTAAATGGACTGATTTTTTGATATGTATGTTATTTATAATATTTGGATCATATCAAATACTTAATTTTAACTTTAATAGTGTGAATGAACGGTCGACATTTAAAGTGATTTGTTTAGAGGGTTAGATATTTCTAATTAAGCTGATTTTTTGTGAACATCTTATAAATAATGATAATATTATGTCTACAAAAATTCAGCTGATTTGAAAACCTCTAACTAGCAAAAAAGCTCCTTCAAAAACAACGCACACGTTAACAGGACCCAAAAAAGAATTCATGTTTTTTTTGTTTTTAAAATAAAGTATTCCCTTGAAATTATAAAAAAATATTTTTTATATGTAAAAATGCATGAGTAATCAACCTGCAGGCCCGAAGGGTCACTAATTCCATTGAATAATAAAAATGACAAATTTATCAAGAAGAATCTTACCAAAAAAAGTTAGAGCAATGACTTTGAAATTTTTTATTTAAAAACGTGTTAGGTATAAAAGATTAAAATATATAATTTTAAAACGTTTATAATTATCAGAGTATTATATAACTGGTGTAGAAACCCTCATTTTAAAGAAAATTAATGACGGTTATAATTTAAATTTTTGTATATAGAAAACTTATACATATACGTACTCCATGAAGATTCGGTTAATACTGTTGGATTTAAATTTGAGAAGAGGGGTAAGTTCTATTTTTAATAATAAAAATAAGTCGAAACTCACTTTTATTCAAACCATACACAAAAATTACAAAAAAGAGATACATTATAGCAAAAAAAAAGCGTTTTAATCCCAATTCCCAATCGTTCGATAAATTAATATACATGCAGTAAAATATTATATGAAATTAATACAGTTATTCCAATATTAATATATATATTCTAATATTTTACTTATTCATTATTCTTTGTATTAAAATATAATTTTATAATGAGAGATCAAAATAAATAAATAAATAAATAATCAAATATATGTTCATGTCAACATATTACTGTATTTTGAGTATTTTATTCAACCAGACTAGTTAATATGTATATAGAAGGAGGTTATTGCACCCCCTCTTAGAACGCCCCCTTCCTGTGGAATGTACATGCGATGTATCTAGAGGTTGATTTTTTTAGAAGATGTTCTTCTTATTATGTATATTATCATGTTAAAAAATCTGGCCGATCTAAACCTTCTAATCCCCCATCAAATAGTTACTAATTTTTAAATGTTAATTTGAAGGGGTTAAAAGTTTTAAACGAGCTGATTTTTGAATATGATGATATACATAGTGAGGAGAACATCTTTTAAAAAAATCAGCCCTTGGATGCATCGCGTGTGGGCCCCACAGGAGAGGCGTTATAAGGGGCGTTCTAAGAGGGGGTGTAATAACCTCCCTCATATATATATATATCCATACCCGTGCAAGGCACGGGGCTTTTTTTGAAATTTTTTTTGAATTTTTTGTTAAAAATTTTAAATTTTTTGTTAAATATTTTAAATTTTTTGTTAAAAATTTTGAATTTTTTAGTAGAGAGAGAGATTTGTGGGAGATATTTTATTGAGAGAAAGTAAGAGAAAATCGTGATGGAGAAAATAGTGTGGATAATCTTTTTTTTATATAGATATTTTTATATTTTTATATATATTGGGCCATATGCTTATAATGTAGGTTTTTTAACCCACACCTAAGAGAGAGAAAATTTTTTGAATTTTTTGTTAAAAATTTTAAATTTTTAGTAGTAAGAGAAAGAGAGATTTGGGGGAGATATTTTAGGGAGAGAAAATAGTATGAGAAAATCGTGATGGAGAAAATAGTGTAGATACTCTTTTTTTTATATAGATATTTTTATATATATTGGGCCACATATACTTATAATGTAGGTCTTTTAAACCACACCTAAGAAAGAGGGTTTTGTTAACCCAAGACTTCTCTCACCTAAGAGAGAGAGTTTTGTTAACCTAAAGGCTTCTCATTACAAGGCACGGGGGCTTCTTTTAAAAAAAAAAATTTGAATTTTTTTATTAGATAATTAGAAAATTTAATTATTTTAGATTGGGCCATATATTTATAATGTAGGTTTTTTTTAATCCACACCTAAGAGAGAGAGTTTTGTTAACCTAATAATAGATAATAGATTGGGTCATATATTTATAATGTAGATTTTTTTAACCCACACCTAAGAAAAAGAGTTTTGTTAACCGAAGACTTTTCCTATATTATAATAGATAATAGATAGTCATTATAGGTATTATACATTTTACACTCTATGAAGTCGCATTGGCGAGGCTGAATATTCTCAATAAGAATCACAATAATTGATGTTGCAATCATTATTGTTGTAATGTAATTATTATAATCATATGGATGTTAAATGAAAATTATGGAGGGAATCTTCTATTAATTTATTAAAAATATTTCTAGCCAAGTGAGAAAGGGTTGGTGCTTTTTTTTTTTATAATAAGATAGGACTAATGAAGGGGTTTCCACCGATCATACTACCTATGCTTCTGCCATTTGGTCGGGCCAAACAACAATACTCATTTTTTTTAAGTCATAAATGGGAGAGAATATTTTTTGGACCAATGCTTTTACAAACGGTAGTGCTACAGTTACCAAATGCCTACAGAATAATCTATAAAAAAGGAACAAATTTGAGTTTGACGCAAATCACGAGGGTATGTGACGCAAATCACAAGGGTGTGTGAATATACAGTACCGTTAGATTTCCATTATGTAGGTTCTTCTGTAGGATTCTGTTGTAACTGTACCATTATCCTTTTACAAAACTCATGCCAGACGCTTATGCGGCAGGGTAGGATCCACCACTTTTTTCTTCCAAAAATATTTTGAAGGAGTTTACAACTTATGTGGCAATAGGACCTACGACGCCATATAAGTGTGGACCGGTCGGTCCAAAAAAACACTACTTTAGATGGGGTCTTTGGTGATAGTTTTTATGCGTCATTCTTTTTTTATGCACTTTATTACTAGTATTTCTTCGTGAGCTGAATGGTTAATACTGTTTTCACAAAATAATAAAAATAAAGCATATCTCTAATTATGTTTTCTTTATCAACAATACTTTTTGGATGATGATTTTATAAAAGTGGTACCAGATGTTTAATTGGCATGATGGAATCCACCACTTTTTCTTCTAAAAATGTTTTGAAGAAGTTTTCAATTTACATGGCAGTTAGACCGACTATGCCACATAAGAATCGGACACAGCTTTTGTAACTTGGTCGGTCCAAACAGCACGACACTTTCTTTATACGGGGTTTATAATCGAGTGCTGCTTTTTTGCCCGACCCTTATACAAAACAAATGCTAGATGCTTATGTGGCATGGTGGATCTCACTGCCACATAAGTTGAAAACCCCATTATAAGTGGTGGGTCCCACTTTACCACATATGTATGGCCAAAAAGCTTTATTGTTTGTAATCATTCAGCTCATGCCGTCTCATCCCACCAACTGGCAAGGGGATAAAAAAAGTGCACGTGCGAACGTGAAACAGTTATTTTTTTAGACGGGATTTGGCCAAAACCTCCAAAACTAGAATATTTTTGTCCAAAAACTCCACAAACATTTAATAATAGCTAAAAACTCCAAAATATCTTATTACACATGCAGAACTTTTCTTAGACATTTTTACCCTTTTCAAGACGAAATTAACCAATTGTTAAATGAATTTTATTTTAGGAAACTTATCCATTCACCCTAAAAATTCTAAAATTATTACAAACCACCTACCACTAATTTCTCTAAATTAAATTAGTTTTTGAAAAACCTTGAGATTTCTAGAAGGAAAAAATCACAAACCATTACAAAATTATAAACTGCATTTAGAAAAAATTTTGCAAAATAATATTTGAAACAATGGATCATCAATAAAATCAAAATAATCTTAAAAAGATAAATAAATTAATTATGCAAAAATCACTTTGCACATGCACAAAACCTTTATTGCAAAAGCAAAAAATAATTTGCATTGGAAAAAATGAACTTTATTTCCATAATTTTGTTTGCAAAAATAAATTTTATTTGATTTGTTTGAAACTCAATAATGTATAAAGACAAAAAAATAATAATCTGAAATCATAAAATTGGGTTTTTTAGCAAAACAATATTTGAAACAATAGATCATCAAGAAAATCAAAATAATCCTAAAAAGATAAATAAATTAATTGTGCAAAAATCACTTTGGACATGCACAAAACCTTTATTGCAAAACTAAAAAATAATTTGCAATGGAAAAAATGAAATTTATTTCCCTAATTTTGTTTGCAAAAATAAATTTTATTCGATTTGTTTGAAACTCAATAATGTATAAAGACAAAAAAAATCATAAATCACATAAACACAAACATTAGTTGCAATTCGAAACAAGCTTACATGAAAAAAAAAATAGAAGTGAAAAAACAAATAAGCTGCCAAATTATGCACAAATAATTGCGTAAACAATTTAATTTAACGATTCATATAGAATTGCAAAAATAAAAAAGAAAAAAATTATAATAGTTTACAACTACTTTGCAAATTTATATTTGAAGAAGAGCAAAAATGATCAATAAAAAAAAGATAAATCTGGAATCCTTACTCTTTCTTTGAGGAAACTACAATAAAAAAATTTCTTCGTCTTCAACAAAAATCTGGAAGAAACTCTGTTGAAGAACAAAAAATAAACAACAAAGAAGAATAAAAACTATTTAAAAAATAAGATATTGTTGAAGATCTAGCAAATAATCCTCTAAGATTTGAAAGATTTCGATTTTGACAACTAACAATAGTTTGAGATAAAAAAGGAAACCAAATTTTCAAACAAAAATTGAATCTAACGTAAATCAGGGAAGAGAGAATATATGAGAGTGAAAGCATGAGTTAATTTAGGAAGGGTAAATCAGTGATTATAAAAATAAAAAAACCCACACGTTTAGTCAAAGTTGGGTAAATAGATATTTAGATAAAAATTAAAGAGAAAACGGTAAATACAATAAATAAAATTGGACTTTTGGATATTTGTAAATGTTTGTGGGTTTTTTGGTATTTAATATTCAAAAATGGGGTTTTTGAGCAAAATTATGTTTTTTAGATTGATAATGGTACATGCATTATTTCTGTATGTGGGGTTACGATAATGGAACCCGCCCTAATGTACGACTTTGAACTTTAAAGTTGAAACAATCGCACTTTATGTCACATTTTTCTGCGGGTCCACCACACAGAACAGAAAAGGATAAAGTTGGTCTATAATAACGAACATGGAATAGTTGTTGGGGGAATTGGGTGGTTTGAGTCGAGCCACAAAGGATAGTACCACCTAGCAGAGTAATAAGACTAGGTCCACTTTGACAAGAAAAAGGTTATATAGAATTTCACAAGTCTATTCTAAAACTTTAAAACCAATGAAAAATTTGATTCTTTTCTTTCTCGTTCATTTTTAATTTTTAATTAAGTTACAATCAATTTTTTATTAGGTTACAAATTTTAGAAACTTATTTTTTATTTTGATGATCTATTGAGTAAAACAACTTAACAAAATTTCAACTCTTAAAATGTAACTATGTGGGCCACATTCTAAAAATCATTCATGTAACACCGGTGGTATACCGAAATCAGTATTCAAATAGCACGGTCCAATCTACAGAGTAGATGGTTAAGTTGGGTATAACATTAGTGTGGGCCCAAATGTGGATCCGTGTTGTTCATAACCTCAACAAAGAAAATGATTCTTAATGCTAGGGAGCCATAATAGCTACACATAAAAGGTGTCATGTCAGTGATGTGGAACAATTCTATTCTTTCTTTTTGGGGTCCTGTTAACGTGTGCGCACACGATAAAGTTATTTTTGAAGGAGCTTTTTTACTAGTTAGAGGTCTTCAAATCAGCTGAATTTTTGTAAACATAATATTATCATTATTTATAAGATGTCCACAAAAAATCAGCTTAATCAGAAATATCTAACCCTCTAAACAAATCACTTTAAATGTCAGCCGTTCATTCATACTATTAAAGTTAAAATTAAGTATTTATGGTGCTAGAGGGTGTTAGAGGTCTCGGATTGAGCTGATTTTTTAGATATGATCCAAATATTATAAATAACATACATATCCAAAAATCTGTCCGTTTAGACAACCTTAAGAAACTAAACAAAACACAAAACCTAAAAGCTTATCATGTGCCCTTAGGGCACATATTAACAAAATCCTTCTTTTTGACATACAATTTTCAACGCAGACATGAGACCTAGTATTGTTTTGTTTACCTACCTTACAAGTGAGTGAAGAAAATAACTCTTTTTAAAAAACATTGACACCAATGTTACAATTGTAACATTGGACTGTGAGATCTACATGGTTACACTTCAAGAGCTAAAATTTTGTGAGATTCTTCTCTTCAGACCATACTCACAAAAAACCAGTCATTTCTAAAACTTCTAACCCCATTATAAATTGAATCTTTTCCTACTCTTCATTTCTTGCCCTTAATTTACAATCAACTTTCAATCAATTTTTTATTAGGTTAGAAGTTTTAGAATATTTTGATTTTTTGTGAGGATGATCTGCATAATAAAGAGAACAACCTCACAAAATTTTAGCTCTTGAAGTGTAACTATGTGGGCCCCACAATCTAATGTTACAATTGTAACATTTGATCTCAATGTTCAAATAGCAGCATCCCGCATATCTCAAGTGAAAGCGCTAATAGAGACATGCCACGTCATCTAATGTAACACCTTTACGTCAGTTAGCTATTATCGTCAATTAGTACTCTAGTAGCATTACATGAAGATCATTTTTTATAGGGTCATACTATTTGAACACCAAAGCTTGGTGTTTAAATAGAAACACCTACATGTGGGGTCTACTGGAATACGATCCAAGAGTTGATTTTTGGTTAGGTTGTTCTACTAACTATGTACATCATCTTCACAAAAAAATTAGTCCATTTTAAGACTTCTAACACCATCAAAAGTTGATTGAAAATTAATGATGAAAATATAGTCAATTATTTATGAAGTTAGAAGTTTTAGAATGAGTTGACATTTTGTGAGGATGATTGGTGAGGAGAACAATAACAGCCTCACTAAAGATCGGCCCTTGAATGATCCCCACAAGTTGGTGTTACTATTGGAATACAAAGCCTTAGTGTTCAAAGAGCACAACCCTTATTACATACAATTGAATGCAAATTTAATATATTATATTACGTTATCTAATAATGCTACTCATCCTGTAAAAATCAGCATACTTTCTTATAGATGTGGGAGTATTTTATCAAACACATTCACGACAAGATGATCCTAAATGTACAAATTTTAGATTCTGCCACACCATGCAGAGAATAATGGGGACTGGTTTTTTTTTTTTTTATCAGTAAAAAAGAGAATATATATTAAAGAAGGGGTAAGAAGGTACAACAAATTCCGAGATGGAATTGCAGGTTACAGTAGAATAGTATTGTTCAACTCAATAATACAATTTGTTCCCAACTAAAAAGTAAATCCTGAAAACGCAGGCCTCTGAGCCTCTTGGAGGGGCTAGACCAATAAAGAATCGTCGCCTTTATATCTTAGATCAGCCTATCCTTCCCTTCTCTATCCGTTGAAGGTTCTCTCATTACGTTCCTTCCACACCAACCAAGAAATAGCGAATGGTAGCATTTTCCAAAGATGATTCCCCGCCTCCGCAAACCTCGATGAGCTTCCTTCAGCAAATACCTATGTTATTAAAGTCGGGGCCTAGGCGGATTTAATCGCTGCCTAGGCGCTAGGCCCCTAGTCGTCCAAGGCCGCCAAGCCTAAAAAATCGGGGCTTAGGTGCGCGATTAGGGCTAGGCGGCTGGTCCCTTAGGCACCGACTAAGCCCTTTTAAAATAAAATATTTTCATAACAAAATTTTAAGGGGTTTTTTTTAAAACATTTTATTGTTTAGGCCCTCTTTTGGGAATAACAAACTCTTTTAGGGATTTTAATGAAAAAGACCATCCAGTTATAATAAAAAGAAGAAAAGAAAGGAAGGGAAGTGGGAGTGTTTCGTCATCTTTTTACTGTTTTCTTCTTCTTCTCCCTCTTTTTCTTCTTCTCTCTTTTTTTCTCCGCTTTTTTGATTTTAAACCTATATAATTTACTGATTAGTGATTTTATTTATATGCGTGACTGATTGACTGTGTGTTTTTATTTTAGCCATTTAAATGGCATCTTGTATGGTAATTTTTTGACATATGCATATGTATATTTTTTCGTAGAATTTATATAATTATATTTATGTATGCCCGACTAATCCTGACTAGGCCTCGCCTAGAAGGACCTAGGCGCTAGGCATCCCTTGGCTGCCCAGCCTCCGCCTAGGACTTTAACAACATAGGCAAATACTCCTTTACTCCAGCTTGGAAAACTCACTGGCATCTAAATTCCCGGAGAAAGGTTTTCCATATATCCTTGAAAAAAGGCAGTGGAGTAGCAAGTGGTTAATTGTCTCATTATCTTGCTTACATAGACTATAACGGCTAACCACTATTATCCCCCTTTTTGCTAAGTTATCTTGTGTCATCAATGCCCTATGATGCACCTGCCAAATGAAGGACACTTTTGTTGGTATCATAATGGGGATTGGTTTTGGCAGGATGGGAAGCATTTTCATCTTGACCTAAATGTCTAAGAGCCTGTTTGTTTTTTTTTTTGAAAAATATGTCTGAATCTGACTCGGGGTTTGTACTGAAAAGATCTAAAATATGTTGAATTGTTTTTTTACAATTTTGTCCTCTAATTATCTTTTAAATGACATAATTGCCCTTAAGTATTAAAATGATCTAATTCTTCCATTTTATCTTTTTTTTTTCTTTCTAATGAAGACCCAATGTTAGAAACTCATAGCCATACCCTAGCCGTACATGTGTAACTTGTATGGTCCTCTAAAAAAATGAGCTTTTTTTTTTGTTTAACGGTTAACATTAGATGATGAATAATGATAGAATTATGACGCATTGGCACTTGTTAATATCACTTACTTAAAACTAATAGAGACATATTTTAATTAAACAAGGGTAAAAGTGTCAAAAAATCAATAAGACATAATTTATTAAAAGAATTCAGATGAAAAAATAAAAATACTTAAATTCAAACAAGTCAGATCTAGATGATCTTAGATCCAGATGACTCAGGTAGTCTCAGATTCAGATTTCAGAAAAAAAAACAAACGCCACCTAACTCTTTGAAATTTTTAATGACTCGCAGAATCGATGTGTGAATATGATCGCGCGTCTCTTTAACGCACCACTCGAAGAATCAGAGGCTGCAGTGGGAGTGGGAACAGTGGGGTCATCTGAGGCTATAATGCTGGCTGGACTAGCATTCAAGCGCAGGTGGCAGAACAAAATGAAAGCCGAGGGCAAACCCTATGACAAACCCAATATTGTCACTGGTGCGAATGTTCAGGTATGTGTATCATGGCCCCACCACTACTGTTTTACACTATTACTTATATAGTTTATGAGGTAGGTTATTGCACCCCCTCTTAGAATACCCCCTTATAGCACCTCCTCTTGTGGAGCCTACATGTGATGCATCCAAGGGCTGATTTTTTAGAGGATGTTCTCCTCACTATGTATATCATCATATTCAAAACTCAGCTCGTTCTAAAACTTTTAACCCCCTCAAATTACTTCTTAAAAATTGGTAATTATTTGACCCCTCAAATAGTTATTAATTTTTAAAGATTAATTTGAAAGGTTTAGAAGTTTTAGAAGGAAGTGATTTTTTAATATGGTGATATACATAGTGAGCGTTTCTTATGTAGACTTGATCAATACACTAGAACCATCTGATCTCCAAAAATGAAATATCATAAGAAATAAATTTACACAAAAAAGAAAAGGGGGAACAACGTTTTAGTCCTATTTGAGGGGTAATATGATGGTTCAATCTCAGTTAAAAGTATTTTAACAGTTTAGTTCAAAAAGGTGAAAAATCACACATGTATATTTTGCTGGACTAAAATGCCCCAGCAATAAATACACAAGCAGTAAACACTAACTAACCTTTTTATTTTGTTTTTAAAACAAAAAATGATATAACTTTTAAAATAAAAATTAGTTTTTCATAAAAATTATGTTTTTGGAAATCTTACATTGAGATCTTTAAAATGAGACCAGTCAACAATATTTATTTTTTTAAATAAATTATATTACGAAGTATACAAAATGTGTTTTGCAAAACAATTATGCAAAATGTTGTTAAAAATATTTTACATGACCTTAAACAAAAGAACGAAAGAATTTTGAATATTTTTATAAAGATTTAGGTTTAAAACAATATTTATAGCTTTCGATCTATATTTTTCTTAAAAAATACAACTACACAATTTGCATCCATTTATATGCATGCAAAACACAATTTGCATCAACTAAAACGCATGCAAAAAAGTTTTTGCAAACGTTTATATGCTTGCAAACACACTATAAAGACATTTAAATTGGTGCAAAACACAATTTTGCATACCCTAAAATGCATGCAAAATAGTTTTTGCAAAAGTTTTTACTCTTGTAAATACACTAGGAAGACATTTAAATGTAATGCAAAATACAATTTGTATAGAATTACATGTATATATGCAATAACTCTAAAAACACTTTAAAGTATGCAAATTTGAAAAAAATTGAAAAAGTATTATTGTTTGGTCTAGTTTTGAAGATCTTGTCGAAAACTTTCCAAAAATATAAATTTTATCAAAATCTGATTTATGGTTTAGAAGATACAACATTTTAAAGATTTAAAATAAAAAATAACAAACTTCTTTTCATTACAGCTGTCTACTTTTGAAAATTAAGATATAATAGTAAAATTGGTAATATATACAAGGAAAACACCATACGAGTTTTAACAAAAGACTAAAAGATTCTTATTTGTTAAAAAAAGAACAAAACAGTAAAAAAGAAGTCACCAAAAGATGTTTTAGACAAAAAAAGATAGCTGAGATTAAACTATAGTAATACTTGAGAAAAAGGACTATTTGGTCGTTTTCTCTAAAGAAAAAAGTATGTTCGACAATTAACATTTTTCCCTTTTTTAAGATACGAGTCTGTTTTTTATGAGATTAATAACTCAATATTAAAAAAAAAAAAAAGATTATACGAATGTTTATAACCATTTGAAGAGTTGATCATCTTAATTAGATTATTATTAGGTCAGAAATGTAAGATCAAAATGATTCTAACAAGGTTATTTATAATATATATAGGTGTGTTGGGAGAAATTTGCGAGGTATTTTGAAGTGGAACTCAAGGAAGTAAAACTCACAGAGGGTTATTACGTGATGGATCCTGCTAAAGCCGTTGATATGGTGGACGAGAACACCATCTGTGTCGCTGCTATCCTCGGCTCTACCCTTAACGGAGAATTCGAAGACGTTAAGCTCTTGAACGATCTCTTGACCGAGAAAAACAGCAAGACAGGGTACGTACGTCTTTTATTCTCTTTTGTTTTTCTAAAAAAAAAAAATTATGAACACAACATGATCGATCTGCCAACACAGTCGGATCCTAAATCAACGATGGATTACTAATTACGTACATAGTGTAGTTCTTAGGTGAAAGTGTAGAGATGAGCTGAAACTCGCTGAGAAATTTATTGGCACTCCCTCTTTTTTCTTGTTGGCGGGCACATTTTAGTTTGACTAATCCCACATCATGACTCCGCCCACAAGTTTCTGTGAATCGCCCATATTATATATAAGGGTTAATTAGTCTGAGGGTCCCATATTATGACAAATATTAGGGTTTGGGTCTTGCATGTGTCCAACTTTGAGTTTGTGTTCTGGATTGATAGTTGACGTAGTTGACCGTCTAAAAAGTGACGAAAATCTGTAAAATGACGAGAATACCCTTTAACATGACCCAAATACTAATTATAAATTATCAGTAGGACCTAAATTAAATTTCTTGTTGGTGGATCTGAAGTTAAAAATAGTCAGACTATTGTAATTCAGCAAAAGCTACCCGTGATTCGAGATCTACTCGATCTTAATCTTTATGCTCTGGGTGAGGAAGAAACCATTAATGGCGACATGAGTTTTAAGCCGTAGTGGATTGGAACCAACCACAAACATAATCCACTTGTGGGTTTGATCTCTAGCTGAGAATTCATACTGATCCAGTTCATAGTTCCCATGAAGATGCAAGAGTGTACATACAAGTTGGTGGAGATTTTATTTCATTAATTATTTACAGATTCAAAGATAATCTTACAGAGGTAATAATTCTATTTTCGGCAACATAAATAAAAAAAATTTAATTTTATCCTACTAATAATTCATAATTAGTGTTTAGATCATTTTAAAGGGTATTCTCATCATTTTACATATTTCCGTCACTTTCTAGACGGTTAACAAGGCTCAACCGTCAATCCAGGACTCAAAGTTAGACACATGCAGGACTCAAACCCTAACATTGGTCAAAATATGGGACCCTCAGACTAATTAACCCTACATATAATTTCAAAATGGGCTTCTTAGGCGCTGCAATTTTTGGACCTGCTTTTTTTTTTTTAATACTTGAATCCAACAGCTATATATGTCTATTTTCTTCTTTTATTTTTTGGTTATCGGTTTCTTGCTATGTTATTAGTCACTATCTATTCTATTATATAAAGGGAAGTAGTGTTTTAAGGCAGTTATTTTAGTGTAATCTAAAAATACCATTGGATTTTACCATATTTTTTGGGTAATTTTTTGCAGATGGGATACCCCGATACATGTAGATGCGGCAAGTGGTGGATTTATCGCACCGTTCATTTACCCGGAATTGGAGTGGGATTTTCGATTGCCGTTAGTGAAGAGCATCAATGTTAGCGGCCACAAATACGGTCTCGTCTACGCCGGGATCGGTTGGGTCATCTGGAGGACCAAAGAAGACCTGCCGGAAGAGCTCATCTTTCACATCAACTACTTGGGAGCTGATCAACCCACCTTCACCCTCAACTTCTCAAAAGGTATATACAGAGAGAGAATAGATCGGCTTACAGGCTAGAATATACAGGCTGATGTAGGATCCACATACGATTGATCCAAGGGCTGATATTATGTGAGAATATTCTTCTCACCATGTAGATCATTCTCATTCTAAAACTGATTGCCTCATAAAAAGTAGATCTTTTTTTCTCATCGTTCATTTATCACCGTTAAATGTTAATCAACTTCCGATCAATTTTTAATGTAGCTATCAGTTTTTGAGTAAAGTGATTTTTGGTGAGGATGATCTACATGGTAAAAAGAATATTATCACAAAATATCAATTCTTAGATCAACCGTATGTGAGCCATACATCAACCTGTATATTTTAGCCTATAAGTCGATCCTTGGGCATATATAGAAATGAAAAGTAGTTTTTGTAGACTTAGCCATAAGATCACATTTTCAATTTCATTTCATAGGTTATTAATGTGTTATACTTTCGTAAATTGCAGGCTCCAGTCAAGTAATTGCACAGTACTATCAATTGATCCGCCTAGGCTACGAGGTAGGTAAAATGTCAAATTAATATTTTTTAATTATAAGAAAATGAATTTACAATCTTATTTATATACTGTATACTATTTATGGGAAACTTATAAGAAGGGTAATTTTGAAAATAAAAAATCATAGCTTTATTTAAGGCTTCCCTTGGTATCCAGGGAAGTTTGCAAAAATTCACAGCTCAAAATTCTACTCTATTTGCCTTGATTGTTGATATATAAGTGTAATTATTACACTAAATTGTAGTGCTCCCTCACATAAATATTATAAAATAAAGTGTGGATAAATGCAGCCATTTTTATAACTACAAACATTAACAACTTATTTAACCAAATTAGTATGGGGGACCACTACAATTTAGTGTAATGATTGCACTTATCTACCAAATTAAGGTAAATACAATAGTATTTTAGACTGCGAATTTTCACAAAAATTCTCTGGATACCAAGCACAACCTAAGTAAACATGTAAGGGGATTAATACTCACTTGCACTCTTATTTTTTTGTTCCTAATATCAAATTCATTCATACGCTGCTCTGCTTATCCAGGCCTAGGGCCTACATGAAAATGATCTAGAGGCTAATTTTTTTTAGGAAGGTGATACCCCTACTCATCATCCTTAAAAGAAAACACATGGTTCTAAGACTTTTGAGTTTTAATCCCATAAACAATTAGTTAAAAATTTAGAAGTGAAATGGATAGAGGGTTAAGAGAAATTAAATTTTTAATCAACATTTGATCGGGTTGAATTAGAATGATATAAGTATTTGTGGGGATGTTCTACTTAATAAGGAGATCATCCCCAGAAAAAGTAATCCTTGGATCATCTCCATATGACCCCTGGATCATCTCCATATGGTCTCAGAACCAACATGTAAACAGCGTAGGAAAAAGTAGGGTAAAGTAGCTGGGGTGCAAGTAAAAATTGCCTATAAGAAAACACACAAATCAACACAACATAAAATTGTAATCCTATATCCTCTATCAAATCGATGCTTGGGTGTTTTTAACAGGGCTACCGAAACATCATGGAGAACTGCACAGAGAATGCAATGGTCCTAAAAGAGGGGCTTGAGAAATCAGGGCGTTTCAACATAGTGTCCAAAGACATTGGTGTTCCCTTAGTAGCATTCTCCCTCAAAGACAACACTCAACATAACGAGTTCGAAATATCCGATATGTTACGCCGGTTCGGATGGATCGTTCCAGCCTACACCATGCCACCGGATGCACAACACGTAACAGTCCTACGTGTTGTCATACGCGAAGACTTTTCACGAACCCTAGCAGAACGTCTTGTCCATGACATAGTGAAAGTCTTGCATGAACTTGATGAACTTACTGCTAAACTCACTTCAAAGATATCAGTTACTACTTGTGAGGAAAAGAAAGAGAATGACACTGCTGTTATAGTGAAGAAGACTGAACTGGAGACCCAGAGAGAGATCACCAATGCTTGGAAGAAGTTCGTTAAAACCAGGAAGACTAACGGCGTTTGCTAGATACAACTACATGCATGCCCTTCCCTAATTAATAAGTTTTCTTTGTTTTTTGTTTTTTTTTTTTCTGTTCCTCTCTGTTAAATGTCTTGTGTTAATTTTTACTGTTGTTGACCCTTAATGTTTTATTATTGTTTCATTGATGCAGTTAAAGCAAGTGTGAGAGAAGTGAGAATTGTGAGTTAAACAGAATATGGCCTATGTTGGATCCAAGATATACTATGACTCACTCTTTTTGATTTGTAAAGTTTCTCTACAGCTGAGTGTCTTTAACTGATTTCACTTTTAGTCTCGATGCCTTCTCTGATGCTGATTGGGCCGGTTTTGCAAATGGATATTGTGTTTTACTAGGTACAAACTTAATCTTCTGGTCTGAGTGCTTGATTGCAAACTACAATATCCAGTTTATGTTCTTTGGAACTCCCTCATTGTAACAAAAAATCTGCATGTCATTGCTCAAGCAGGTGGGGGCAAGAGATCTCGTTCCTCTGCATTCTCCTTCTAAATTTATAAGAGAAATCCCAATCCCTGATGTGTCACTACATGATGTGAAATAACACATAAACCTTATTATCCAGATTAGAGAATTGTAATGGTAAGTCTGAGTTGTAGAAACAAAGGGGTGGTTTTGAACTAAGATTCTGAACTTTTCTTGGTGAACTTGATATGTTTCTGTAACCATCACAATCTGATTAACTGTGCTGATGGGATTCAACACCTTTTTTTTTATCAAAAATAGATTCACACCTTGCTTTTCCACATATACCAGACTACAAAGGCATAAAACCCAAACCCCTCAAGATATTTAGGCTTACAAAATGAAGACCAAACCTTCAAATAATTACCCTTGTAGCTGCCCTCTAATTTCCCGACCAAAAATCTCACTAGATATTAGTGATTTGTTGTAATTAAATGATATTGTGGTATATCATGGTGGATGACCACCACTAAACCACCATCACCATTATCACCATTCACTCCACCACTAGCATCATTATTGCTATTACCACTACCACTAATTCCATCACTATTTCACCTACTACTACCACCACCAATATGGCTATAAATAGAGGCCATTGTTACATGTAATGGTATCCCAAAAACTCAAGTAAGAAGAATCCTTTATTGTTAGTCTTTAGTTCATATTGTTTCTTGATAGTTATCTTGCTTATTTCTCTCTAACTTATAACACGTTATCAGCACGAGTGTTCTAAGAAAGGTTTGTGTTCTACCTTCATAATTAAGGTTTGTATTCAGCAACATTTTTTTTAACTTTCAGCAACGTTTTCTGTTAGAATAGCGTAGTTTTATGTACTGTTCTAACTTTCAGCAACGTTTTCTGTTAGAATAGTGTAGTTTTATGTACTGTTCTAACTTTCAGCAACGTTTTATGTTAGAATAGCGTAGTTTTATGTACTGTTCTGACTTTCAGCAACGTTTTCTGATAGACTAGCGTGATTTTTTAATTTTCAGCAACGTTTTCTGTTCTAAATAGCGTAGTTTTCTGTACTGTGCTAACTTTCAGCAACGTTTTCTGTTAGAATAGCTTAGTTTTCTGTACTGTTCTGACTTTCAGCAACGTTTTATGTTAGAATAGCATAATTTTATGTACTGTTCTGACTTTCAGCAACGTTTTCTGATAGACTAGCGTGATTTTTTTAATTTTCAGCAACGCTTTCTGTTAGAATAGCTTAGTTTTCTGTACTGTTCTGACTTTCAGCAACGTTTTATGTTAGAATAGCATAATTTTATGTACTGTTCTGACTTTCAGCAACGTTTTCTGATAGACTAGCGTGATTTTTTTAATTTTCAGCAACGCTTTATATTAGAATAGTGTTGTTTCTTTAATATTCAGCAACGTTTTTTTTTTTTTGAGTGTAATTTTTGCATATTGTTTCATGCAACCTATATATACATGGTTTGGATCTACAATATGATATATATGTATATAAAAAAAAAAAGAGGACTAAATCACATTGTTGTATGTGTGATATGATCAATGAATTACATTGTAGTATATGTAATTTGATAACACTCTATACATAAAGACATTTCTTCACATTGTTGTATATGTGAAAAATTCGAAATTGGAAAGCATTTATCAGTATATTGTTTTAAATAACCTCTAATATACGTATTTTTAAACAGATGACGAACCTTGCTAAGCTTGAATTTAAAGCTCTTGATGTAAGCGGGGACAATTATTTATCATGGAAATTGGATGCAAAGTTGCATTTACAGTCAAACAAGCTTGACAATGCTATAAAAGAGGATGGTATAATAACCTCTGAAGACAAGGCTAAGGCATTGATTTTTCTGCGTCATCATATTCATGATGACTTGAAAGCAGAATACCTCTGTGAGGATGAACCAATGAATTTGTGGATATCCTTAAAAGACAGATTTGACCACGAGAGGATGGTTATTCTTCCAACTGCTCAAAGTGAATGGATGAACTTACGTTATCAAGATTATAAAACTGTGAAAGAATACAATTCTGCTTTATTTAATATTGTCTCTCGCTTGAGGTTATGTGGAGAAAAAATAACTGAGGTTCAAATAATTGAGAAAACCCTCTCCACTTTTCACGCCAATAATGTACTTTTGCAGCAACAATACCGTGAAAGGCGTTTTCAGAAATACTCTGAACTTGTAACTTGCCTACTTGTAGCAGAAGCGAATTGTAATGTCCTTATAAAAAACCACAACTCTAGACCAAATGGTTCAATGGCAATTCCTGAAGCGAATGCCAATTATGGGTTTAGAGGAGGTCGTGGTAAAGGCCGTGGAAGATGGCATGGAAGAAGAAGAAATAATGGTAATAATTATCACCCTTATAGAGGTGGAAACAATGGAGCTCCACAAGGAAATAAGTGGAATAAGTGGACACCATCATCTAGCAAAGGGAATTCCAATCCTCAAAATAAACCCAATAAAGACAATAATGCTTGTCACAGATGTGGCAAGGAGGGACATTGGGCAAAATATTGCCGAACTTCTAAAGAAAAGGTTGAGAAGTTCAAAGAATCAAAGAAAGTGGAAACAAATCTAATTGAAGATTGGAATAATGATCCATTGGACATCACTCAATTGGATACATCTGATTTTTTTGAAGATCAGAATGGAAATCCTATTAGCAATGAACAATTCGAGGAGATGTTGGGAAATCCACCTTCAATGGTGTAATTGCTTGGTTACTTTGCGACTAGTACTTGCTTAGCTGTTATTTTTTTTTTTTTTTTGAACTATTTAATTTACAAGTCATGTGTGTTTAAATTTGATTTCCCTCATGGAAAGTCTAGGCCATGAGTGTCTGGTTTGTTTTGGAAACATTAATTATGGGTTTGTAAGTATTGTTTTATTATAGTATGTTTTCTCATTAACTGTTTTATTATTATTCTTGTGCTAGAATTAATATTCATGAATCTTATTTTTTTTATGTTGAAGGTATGAACATACAAATGGACAAAAATGAAATATGTTTGGTGGATAGTGCTACAACCCATACAATTTTGAAGAATCAGAAATTTTTTTCAAATTTAGTATTTGAGACATATAAAGTGTCAACAATAGCTGGGCCAGCACATATAATTGAGGGCTATGGAAAAGCAAATCTCATGTTACCTAATGGTACCCAAATCAATGTGCATAATGCGTTATACTCAAGCAATTCAAGGAGGAATTTGCTAAGTTTCAAAGATATACGCATAAATGGATACCATATTGAAACTCGGAACAATGACAATAAAGAGACATTGTGCATTACATCTAATGTTGGGAGCAAGAAGCTCACATTAGAAGAATTCTCATGTTTTTCAGTTGGTTTATATTACACCACAATTAATGTAATTGAGTCTCATGCAAATATGGCAAAACAAAGAGTTTATAATCCCGCCTTATGTACTGTTTGGCATGATCGTTTGGGCCATCCTGGACAAACTATGTTCAAGCGAATCATTGACAATTCTTGTGGGCATACATTGGAAAAACAATATCTTGGCTTACCTAAGAATTACTTGTGTGTTCCTTGTTCCCAAGGAAAGCTTATAACTAGACCATCTTATCTGAAGGTTAAGAATGAATCTCCCACTTTTCTACAAAGGATACAAGGTGACATTTGTGGTCCTATTCATCCTGCTAGTGGACCATTTCAATATTTCATGGTACTTATAGATGCATCAACTAGGTGGTCACATGTTTGCCTATTATCTACTAGAAATCTTGCATTTCCATATTTTTTGGCTCAAATTATCAAACTTAGATCTCATTTTCCAGATAACCATATAAAGTCAATTAGACTGGACAATGCTGCTGAATTTACCTCACAAGTTTTTAATGATTATTGTACATCTTTAGGAATTGAGGTTGAACACCCTGTCCCACATGTGCATACTCAAAATGGGTTAGCCGAGTCATTTATCAAACGTCTTCAACTTATAGCAAGACCCTTACTTATGCAATCCAGTTTACCACTTGATGCTTGGGGACATGCCATTTTGCATGCTGCATCTCTAGTTAGACTTCGACCAACTGGTTACCATCATTTGTCACCTATACAGCTTGTTAGTGGTAGACAACCTAACATATCACATTTGAGAAAATTTGGTTGTGCAGTACATGTTCCAATTCCACCTTTGAAAAGATCTAAGATGGGTCCTCAACGACGTTTGGGCATATACATAGGTTTTGAGTCCTCATCTATAATAAGATATCTTGAGCCAATGACAGGGGATGTCTTTACCGCAAGATTTGTTGATTGCCAATTTGATGAGACAATTTTTCCGCCGTTAGGGGGAGGTAAGCAACAATTTATTAATAAAGAAAATGTTGCTATAGAACGGCGTGAATGGTGTAAATTAACATGGAATACACCCACTTTGTCTCATCAAGACCCGAGAACTTCACAATGTGAAAATGAAATGAGAAGAATGATTCATTTGCAAGAAATTGCAAATCAATTACCTGATGCATTTAATGATGCAGCAAAGGTAACAAAATCGCATGTGCCAGCTATGAATGTACCAGCCAGAATAAATGTTCCAATTGGACAAAGTCCAATAATGGCGGCAAATGAATCTACCACGCGTCAAAAGCGTGGCAGGCCTATAGGTTTCAAAGATAGTGCTCCTAGGAAAAAGAGAGCTAGTGAAAAATCTTGTCCTGATAAAAGTCCAATAGTGGCTGGAGCTCCAGAAACAAATAATAAAAATGCACAAGTTCCCGAATTCATTGAAATGCCTATGGTTGCCCCTGATGTGGCACAGGTACCTGAAAATAATGAGATCTCGATTTTCCATGCATGTTCAAGTGAATTATGGGACAGGAAAGCATTTGTCATCGATGACATATTCAGCTATGCAGTAGCTGCTGAGATATCAAAGGACAATGATGATGAAAATGAACCACGTAGTGTAAATGAATGTCGACAAAGAAAAGATTGGCCAATGTGGAAAGATGCTATTCAAGCAGAGTTAAAATCTCTAGAGAAACGTGGTGTGTTTGGACCTATAATGGAAACACCAAAGGGCATAAACCCTGTTGGTTTTAAATGGGTGTTCGTAAGAAAGCGAAATGAGAGAAATGAAGTTGAAAGATACAAAGCCCGACTTGTGGCACAAGGTTTCTCTCAAAGGCCCGGGATTGACTATGAGGAAACATACTCCCCAGTTATGGATGTCATTACTTTTAGGTATCTAATTAGTCTCGCAGTTTCTGAAAATCTCGATATGAGACTTATGGATGTTGTAACTGCATATTTATATGGAGACCTAGATACTGACATCTATATGAAAATCCCAGAAGGGTATACAATGCTAGAGACAAAGTCAAAGAGCATGTGTTCAATAAAACTAAGACGAGCATTATATGGATTAAAACAATCCGGAAGGATGTGGTATAACCGTCTTAGTATATATTTGACAAAGGAAGGATATAAAAATAATCAAATTTGCCCATGTGTCTTCATTAAGAAATTTACAAAAGGATTTGCTATAGTAGCAGTATATGTAGATGATATAAACCTAATTGGTTCTCCTACAGAATTGGAGAAAACTGCTAACTATTTGAAGAAAGAATTTGAAATGAAAGACTTGGGAAAAACGAAACTTTGTCTTGGCTTGCAAATAGAAAGAAGTTCTAATGGAATTTTTCTTTATCAATCCCGATATACTGAGAAGATCTTGAAACGATTTAGAATGGACAAAGCACATCCACTCAGCACACCCATGGTTGTGCGAAGTTTAGATTTGGATAAAGATCCATTTCGACCAATGGAAGAACATGAAGAAGTTCTCGATCCAAAAGTGCCATATTTAAGTGCCATTGGAGCACTTTTATATCTAGCACAATGCACAAGACCGGATATTGCTTTTTCTGTTAGTTTATTATCAAGATATAGTTCTGCACCTACACAAAGACATTGGAATGGTGTTAAGCACATCTTGAGATATCTTCGTGGAACAATTGACATGGGATTATTTTATTCTTCTGATCCTACCAACAACCCCCATCTAGTTGGTTATGCAGATTCAGGTTATCTTTCTGACCCCCATAAAGGTTGTTCCCAAACAGGTTATGTGTTTATTAATAACCATGCAGCTATATCTTGGCGATCAACAAAACAAAGTTCTGTAGCAACTTCTTCTAACCATGCAGAGTTAATTGCACTTCACGAAGCAACAAGAGAAAGTGTGTGGTTGAGATCAATCATTAGACATATACGAGGAAATTGTGAACTACCCCCAGTCACAAATGAGCCAACAATAATTTACGAAGATAATACAGCATGCATTGCCCAAGTACAAGAAGGATTCATCAAAGGAGATCGAACCAAGCATCTTCCAACAAAGTTGTTTTATGCACATGAGCTCCAAAGAAGGAAAGTGATAGACGTCAAGCAAGTTCGGTCAAATGAAAACTTAGCCGACTTATTCACCAAGGCATTACCCAAGTCCACATTTCAGAAGTTGATATATGGGATAGGCATGCGACGGCTCAATCATCAGACTAATTAGTTGTACATCTTGTATTTCGAGTGGGAGAATTGCTTAAGAAGAGTATTTATTTACAAATTGTGGATACTCACACTCCAGTCCAAATCAGGGGGAGCATCTTTGGACTTCATGCGTGTTGTACTCTTTTTCCTTCGCTTAGGTTTTGTCCCACTGGGTTTTCCTAGCAAGGTTTTAACGAGGCAACTATAACGCGTCCAACACTACAATAAAGTTGATATTGTACTCTTTTTCCTTCGCCAAGGTTTTATCCCATTGGGTTTTCCTGGTAAGGTTTTAACGAGACAATTATATTAATGTGGTGGACATCCAAGGGGGAGTGTTGTAAATAAATGATATTGTGGTATATCATGGTGGATGACCACCACTAGACCACCATCACCATTATCACCATTCACTCCACCACTAGCATCATTATTGCTATTACCACTACCACTAATTCCATCACTATTTCACCTACTACTACCACCACCAATATGGCTATAAATAGAGGCCATTGTTACATGTAATGGTATCCCAAAAACTCAAGTAAGAAGAATCCTTTATTGTTAGTCTTTAGTTCATATTGTTTCTTGATAGTTATCTTGCTTATTTCTCTCTAACTTATAACATGATTTTCTTTGTGATAGTTTTAGGGATAGTGAATACCCCCATCTGAAAATTTTGCAACAATTTTCATCACTGTTTTTACCATAATTGATGTACCAGTTGGAGTTGGAACTTTGCCTTTCCATCCTTGGAAGTGTGGACCTTACTAAGGATGGGACCAAAACAAACCACTTTTGACTTGTTGGTAAAGAGGGGAAGACCTGAATATTTATCATTCAACTCTATCTAACCTTAAAGATCCTAATAAGCTTCTTTTAGTGTTTGTTGGGAATATTTTAACTAAAAAACAGCTCCGGATTTCTTAAATTTATTAGTTGTCCTAAAGTCAGGCTGAAAGAGGATAGAATTTCCAACAAGTTTGTGCATTCAATGATGGTAGCTTTGACAAAGATTAAATAATCATCTGCAAAAAATAAATGAGTAATGGAAGGGCTCCTCCTAGTAACTCTAACCCCATGAATTAGACCTCTTGTTTCAGCATCTAGAATTGTCCTAGAGAGTCCCTCCATACAGAGTATGAAGAGGTAGGGGAGAAGCGATCCTCTTGTCTCATCCCTCTTGTAGGGAAAATATGTTGACAAGGGACCCCATTAAGGATCACAATAGTAGAGGTAGTACTAACACATTGATAAATTAAAGCACACCAATCTGAACTGAAATCTATTTTTTCCATTAGTGCTAGAAGATAATCCCTTTCTACCCTTTCAAATGCTTTTGACATCTACTTTTAGACCCATTATACCACTTTTTTTTTTCTTTTTTCTTCCTCATGGTGTGAACTAATTCATGAGCAATAATAATGTTATCTGTAATCTGTCTCCTAGGGATGGAAGTTGATTAGTATGAATAGATAACCTTAGCAAGAAGGAGTTTGGCTCTATTTGCTAGAATTTTGGAGAAGATTTTATAGGAAGTGTTACACGGGGTGATTTTGTTGTTTGCATCAAAATTTGGTGACAAAGAAATACTTAACCAAACTATATGCTTTCCCACAATGACCCAGTTTTTTTGAAAGAACACTGCAAACCCATCAGGTCCTGGAGACTTGTTAGCAGACATACCAAACACTACTAGTTATACAGGAAGGGATAAGGTTGGCAATATCACAGAAATTTCCTGTACTAGTGGTGGTAGCTAGCCATGAGCTTAAAATAAGAGGTAAGACAATCAGCTATAGTATTCTTATCTTCTAGCTAGATTCTTGGGGGGCTCTTTCGATTGAATTTATTCTTAGTAACTCTAACCCCATGAATTAAACCTTTTGTTTCAGCATCTAGAATTATTCTAGAGAGTCCCTCCATACAGAGTATGAAGAGGTAGGGGATAAGGGATCCCCTTATCTGAGCTCCCTTGTAGGGAAAAAATGTTGACAAGGGAACCCATTAAGGAGAACAATATTATAGCAGAGGTAGTACTAGACATCGCTAAATTTAAACATAATAATCTGAACTGAAACCTATTTTTTCCATTACTGTTAGAAGATAATCCAATTCTTGTAATACCCTTTTAATTTAAGTTACTAATGTTTGAGGGCAGCCACTTGTTAAAGGCAACATGTTAGAGTTTTAGTATGTTTGGGTTTATACTTTATATAAATATAAACTAAAACCCCAAACCCCTTTCTTTTGTGGTGATCGACCAAGAGAGGAGAAAGAGAGAGAGAAGGCACACAGCCAGGGCTGAGAGAGATAGAGAACCAATCTCTAGAAGAAGAACCTAGAGTTTTGGGAAGGCCGAACCGTGAAGAAGGGGTGACTGCAGAGAATCGAGTTTGCGAGAGAGAGCGCAAGGATTCTTCTTCTTCTTCTTCTTCTTCTTCTTCTTCTTCTTCTTCCTTGCGGATTGATGAGACGGTTGCTTTGAGGCAAGTAGTAACTTGCTCCTTTGGTATAGACTTAGGTTTTCTACATTGCTTGATGCTTTCTCAATGGTTGCTTGCATGAAATCTAGGTTTAGGCGTTGTTTACATGGATTCTCAATGAATGGATGCTAGTAATCTAATAGCATATAATGTGGATGTGTTTTTCTATGGTAGAATGCATAGAAACCTTGTATATGTGGTATGTTTATGATTCCCTAACGTTTACAGAGATGAAAACCAAGTTTACAAGGAGTTTTGATTAAGAAAAAAAAACCCAAAATCGCGAAGTTACTCAGGAGGTATCGATACCAGGCTCCTGTGGTATCGATACCAGGCATGTATGGATACCCACCAAACTATATCCTTTCCCACAATGACCCAATTTTTTTTTAAAGAACACTGCAAACCCATCAGGTCCTGGAGACTTGTTACCAGACATACCAAACACCAATAGTTATACAGGAAGGGATAAGGTTGGCAATATCACAGAAATTTCCTGTACTAGTAGTGGTAGCTAGCCATGAGCTTAAAATAAGAGATAAGACAATCAACTATAGTATTCTTATCTTCTAGCTAGATTCTTGGGGGGCTTTTAAAACTGTCTATTCGACAGAATTTATTCCTATTTTCGGCAAACGCATGGAAATAGATAGTATGTGGATCGTCCAAGTTGACATCCTTTTCTCCAGCTTTTACTTTCCAAAAAGCTTCCTCTCTATCATAACACTTATTCAACTCCAACTCCAAAGAGAGAACTTTAATGTCATGGCTGCAGAGAGAACAAGTGGGGAGAGGATCAATATTACAGATTTGTAATATTTTTTTTGGCAATATTTTCCTGAATTGTATTACTAAAATGAGACTTGTTCCACACTCCGAGACTATTTTTGACTTCTGACAGTCTACAGATCAATCGGTGGCCTGGAGATCCTACCTTGTTATGTCCCCAAGAATTAGAGATGACCTGTCTACATGTTTCATTCATTCATCTTCTAACCAAAGTTCAAAAGACTTTAAAAAGTCTAGGACAATTAGGGCAAGGCCAATGCACACCCTTAAACCTCCCAAAATTTCAAGGCTAGTAGGGGTTAAGGGTTCCCGCTGAAATATTCTGTGACACAGAACTTCTGTGATGGATCGATTAAAAAAAATTAAAAAAAGAAAGTCGCAGAAGTTTTCTACAACACACCTTAATAAAATAAAAAATCTCTCGCATAACTTTTCTGAGAGGCACGTTTTCCTTAGTTAATAAAATAATAAAAAAATGTGCCTCTGGTAATATTTCTGAGAAGCACATTTTTCTAAGTTAATAAACTAATACATCCCACTAGTCTTGTCATCCCCTTGAGCATTAAACCTACTTTGAATTTTGGTGGGTTTGATGCATCCCACTAGACTTGCCCTTGGTGCTACAAGGATTTGTAGTGAACAGAATGGGAGAGTGACCAAAAACTATAGGAGAAAGGTGTTTTGAGTCTAGCTTTTGGAAACAGGTTCAACCAGCTTGTATTTGGTAAAGCCCTATCTAATCTTTCTTCTACCAAGTCCCACCCCTCCCTATGATTTGACCAAGTGAATGAGTGACCAGATCGAGAACCTTAAATCTATCAACCCCCTAGCGTTTACAATTTTCCTTCTAATATTTGTTCATCTCCATTATATTTCTGCATATGATGTGATTAAAATCCTAGCAAGAATCTCCGGACTCCCTTCAATAATTGAGCGTTTAGTTCAGGAGCTTCTTGAGGCAAGTCAGGTTGTGAAGATAGATTAATCAGTTGTACTAATTAATTAGGAGTTTCATTGGTACACCCATCTTTCAATCATGAGTAATAACTATCCAATGTTGATGTGTGTACTCAGAAGATACCTCAGCAACAAGATGAGGTTCGACTGAGATGCTATTTGACAAATAACGGGTTAATTTCAGTTCAATACTAACATAAAAACCCGTTTAGACCAGGTTCGAACAGCAATGATAATTAGTTGGGCCTAAATAATTAATCATGGATCTATATAATCTAAGGAAAGAGCTTTATACTATCAAAATTAAACATCAGAGTAGGCACTGTGACTAGTTTGCCCTAGTTCTGAATAAAAATAAGGAACAAAGGAAACAAATTAGGATTAACCTTAACCCTAACAGGGTTCATAGGTCATGGGTTACGGTAAAATTGAAACAAGTCTATTGGGCACCCTTAAGCCTTAAATCCAAATCTATTAGCAAGTCTACTAATGGTTTGTTTGGAAGAGGGATTCTAAAGTAGGAATTCAGTGGGGACTAGAGATTCATGTTTTCCTAGTCTGTTTGGCTGCCAAGAATCCCTAGAAACTTGTTTCCTAGGGAAACATGTTTTCCAACAAATCCCTTTTTTGGAACTCTTCTTTGTGATGATAATGCCAAAATATCAAGTAGGCTCATTCGTCTTTATGTTGATCGTTACAGGCCTCTTGAATCTTCTCCCACCTCCCCCCCTCCCCCTTAGAATTTGCTGGAATTCTAAACTAAGGATTCACCCAACTCAATGCAGATTACACCCCACAAAATTAAAACAACAAAATAGAGATTTTCCTTGGATTTTAAATGGCAGCCAAACAAATCAAAGGATTCAAGCTTTCAAGGATTTATGAATCCATGGATTCTTTTATGGTTGCCAAACAAACCAAAGGATTCATGTTTCTTGGGATTCATGTTTCCAAGGACCTTGGGAAACATGAATTCTACATCCAAACACACTATAAGATTCTCAAAGTATATACTAGACCCGGCTCCTCAACCACTAATTTGAGGATCAACTTAACGATACGAAACAACCATAGAATTCAACAATTTTCTCTTCCCCACTTTCCATCAACCAAAACTAAACCCGAATTTAAGGTTTAATCCTCAATTTTTCTAATTATCCACTAGACAAACCCACCCCTAAACCTCCAAATCAAATCGTCTAAGATGTGAGTTTGAGATGTCCCACTAGACTTGCTCTAAGACACTTATTACATAACATCATCTCCAATGCTAAGACTAGTAAGATAAATAGACATTCTCTTTAAAAAATCTTCTCCAATGCTAATGTTAAGAAAGAATGTGATGCTGGTGTGGCGGTAGTTAAAATAGACATTGTGAAGCATAATATCTATTTCTAGACATTCATCTTCACAATGTTCTACAGTCTACATCTTAGTAACCGAAACCTTAGTATAGGGGGGACGCTTCCGCTCCGGAACCTCGCGCTCCCGCTCCGAACTACGCTTCGATGTTCCCACTTTCAAGGTATTTTAGAACTAAGAACATTTTTTAATTGATCGCTCCCGCTCCCACTTCCGTTCCCGCTCCAACCCGCGCTCTGGTTACTTAGGTCCACATCAACAATTTTTTTCCCTTCGAAATGTTTAGTTACTTTTAAATAAAATAAGCTAGACCCATTCAATAATTAAGTGCCACATAAATTAAAAAATCATCTCAACGCATTTACCTTGGAGATGCATTTTTTCTAATAATGTCTATTGTGAATATCGATTTTGTTTCCGTATAGACTAGACATTGTCTTATAAGACATGCCACGTAGATAAGACATTGTCTTATAAGCAACTCGCATTGGAACCCGCTATTCCTTTGAAAGAAGAAAACGTATCTACTTCGATCAGCAATGAAAAGAAAAAAAGTCTTCTTGTTATTACTTTACAAGACCACTCAAAATTATAGTATCCTCGAGAAATTTAGAAAACCTCCAAACCAAATGATGCTCTATCAAATTAGGGCATCCAAAGACATAATATATCTCACAAAATCAAACAAACTGTTTCTGAGAAAAACTAGTCCAAACACTTTTTAGTAGTCTTCACACAGGCATCAAATTCTTTGCTAAATTAATAAAAAGACAGAATCAATACGAATCAAGGCTGCGATGAGATGGGAGCACCCTTCACAACAGTGACCGGACAAGAAGCGTTCATCACAACGTAGTTGCTAACACTCCCAAGCAAAACCCTGCATCCAAACATTCATTGAGAACGATTTTCATTACCATATTAGTAAAAGAGGGAGGTTATTGCACCCCCTCTTACAACACCCCCTTATAACGCCCTCTTATGTGGGATCCACATCTAGGGGCTGACTTTTTTAAGAAGATGTTCTTCTCACTATGTATATCATCATATTAAAAATCACTTCGTTCTAAAACTTATAACCCCTTCAAAGTAACCTTAAAAAATTAGTAACTATTTAGTAACTATTTGAGGGGTCAAATAGTTACCAATTTTTTAATTGGAGGGGGTTAAAAAATTTAGGACGAGCTGATTTTAGAATATGATGATATAGATAGTGAGGAGAACATCCTCTACAAAAATCAGCCCTTGGATGCATCACATGTTAGCTCCACAAGAGGGGGCATTATAAGGGGGGCGTTAAGAGGAGGTGCAATAACCTCCCTCTTAATAAAATGATTTTTTAGGCCCTAGGATTAAGGGTGTCAATGGGTACCAAACTACCCGGAACCGAACCGGTACAGGAACCGTTTTTTGTGGTTCCAGGACCTCATTTTGTGGATCTAATAAATTTCGGATCTATCCGTTTTGGATCCGTTTAATTTCGGATCCACCCAACGGGTACCCGCGGATACCGATTCCGTATAAATTTTATAAATTTTTAGTTTAATTTCCTATTATACAATAATTTTTTAATTTTTTTTAGCTTTTTTTAATTAGAAAAAGAAACTAATGACTATTATATAACAAATTTCATAATAAAATAAATTTTATAATTGAATAGAATACGAAAATACAAAATACAAATAGGTTTTATGTGAAAAAATAAAAAAATAATAATTAAAAACAGGTATCGGGTACCCGCGGATCCTAGCGGTACCAGATCCGGAACCACCAATTGAGGTTCCGGAACCGGAACCGAAAGGATCTGGAACCGAAAAGATCCGGAACCGCTTCATATTAACGGGACCGGATCTGGAACCTTTAGGTTCCGATCCGAAACCGTCCCGTTGACACTCCTACCCAAGATAACGGTTCAGTTCAGTGTGTGTAATGAGGGTTTGAGTCTCTAATACACTAAAAGAAAATATATGTTGAGATAAATCACAAAATATTAGTAAAGGTCCCCTTGTTGGTAATATGTCATGCGAAAACGTTTTTTAATCTTGTGATGAGTTAGTTTATATTAAAATAATAAATTTTGTATATTAATTTGCTTATCTATTCTACCAGTATTAATTTATGACACAGGCCAAAAAAAAAAACAGAATAAAACAGGGTAGTTTTTTTTTACTATTATTTACACCCAAATAAACGCACCCTTATTAAAGCTTTTAAATTTTAATTTCATCACAAATTATGCAAGAAGTGAAGTGAAAGTTAAAGTGTGGGGTGTGTGTGTGTGGGAGAAATTGAAAAATTAAGAAAATATATAATATTACCTTTTAATCATTCCTAAGCCCCTGCTTCCAACCACAAGGGAGTCAAGTTTTAGGTCTTCCACTGCCTCACATAGCTTCTCTCTTGGATCACCCCAATATACTTTAGCCACCACCTTCACCTGCATCATCATGCATCAACCCACAACATACATAAATTACATATTGCTTTAGAGAGAAAGAAAGAAAGCTAGAGAGAGAAAGAAGGCGAAGGATATATAGAAGAGATAAATTAATATACCTTCTTTGTCCTTGAGAGGGTGTCAAGAATGTCAAGGACTTCAGGATCAAAAGTAAGTCCATACTGTTTAGAAAAATTTATCTCTCTAAACTCTTCTAATGGAATCAAAGCTGATTTTCATAAAACAAAAAAAAACCCAAAATCAAAAAAAACAAAAACATATATTAGTAATTTTAGTTAATTAAGATTAACAAAAGATCAAATTAATAAAAAACTAATTAAGAAGGTTATGGTGGTCGTACGTGATCCAGTCTCTTCCCAGAGTAGCTTTAGGGCATGATCTGATTTAGATGAGTGTACGTGAATCAAGATCATGATATCTCCACCCTCCACTAAATTATCAACAGACCATCTCAAAGCTGATTTGCTGCTCGGTGAGCAATCCATACCAATCCCAACTATTCTTCCTCCTTTCATCTCTCTAGCTTAATTTTTCTCTCTCTCTCTCTAGCTGATCGATAACTTTGGTTTGTTTGAGAAATTAATTTGTTGGTCTCAATTGGGGTTCTTGTACGTACGTCTAGGGTTTTTATTTAAGGAATGAGTTTGAGTTGATGAAACCACCGCCTACAAAGAATGGAACTCTGTTTTGATTCTTCGGGATTTTTTAGGACATCTCATTAAATTAGAGAATTATTAAGAGCTTCTTGAAGACACTAGAACCTTTGAGACTGTTAATTATTAGAATCTATCCTTTTTTGTGTTTTTTGTCCTCATACTCTTTAATTATAACGAGCCCAGGCGCGCTTTGCACATGTGAGTTGGCTGTCTATTTTCTCCACACCTGTTTCGCGCGTCACAAATTCATTTTCCCCCCTCACATGGGCATCATTGGCAAATTATATATGGCACATTATTATCTCGAGTAATGCTAGGGTTACTGCCTGGCTTACTGCTTGGGTTACTGCACGTGACGTGGGTGCTGATGTGGCCTTTCAATTTTGTACACCTCGTCAAATGACGTGGCAGACAATAAACTTACAAAACAAAATTGTTTTTTTATTTCAAAACATCTCCACCACCCCACCTCCACCGCCATTATCAACACCACCCCAACTCCACCATCACCACCGCCATTATCAAACCACTGCCATTATCAAACGTTTGAGGGCTATGGGAGATCTGCTCTCTGTATCTTAGGCTTTGCCTATTATAAATGTTGAAAGTGTAGGCATAAAAAAAAAGGATTTTTAAAACAGTAGTTTAGTAGTTGATGCATGTTGCTTGAGAGTTGGAAATTACAGTTTCAGATGAAAAAAGCGAAACCAATCGAGCTCGATCTCCTTAGGTACCAGTAGTACTACTACTACTCTGATCAGAAGCATAAAATTATAAGCTAGCTAGTTAGTTAGAGGGAGAAAGAAAAATGGTAATGGAAGTAAAGGACGTCTCCACCACAATGATTAATAAATCATCATTAAGGCCTTCATCATGGTTTTTCTGCTCATCATCTATGAATTGCTCGTTAGTGTCTTATATGTTCAATCGAATCCAGTCTCTTGGTAATTATTCTCAGCATACTCTGTACCAACATATGAATTTTGTTTTTTGGGAACTAATTCCCAAAAATATATCCCAGATCTCAGATCTGGCTTTTTTGAAACAAAAAAAAAAACCTAAATCAAGAGGGAAAACTTAGATCTAGGTTTTAAGGAAAAAATCAGATCTGAGATTTGGGATATATTTTTTAGAACTGAAAGAGGAAGAGTGAGAGATATCAAGAGAGAAAGATGAATCAAGAGAAAGAAAGAGAAGAGAGAGAGAAGGAGATGGTGATGGCACGGTGGTGATTGGTGGTGGCGGTGGAGTAGACCGGTGGTTCCTCTCGATTTCACTTCTCTAGCCCCCTCTCTCCCCTTCTCTCTGATCTATGGCGGTGATGGGGGTTGGGAGGTGGGGTGGTGGTGGTGACGGTGGGAAGATGATGACGGTGGTAATGGTGGAGTTGGGGTGGTGTTGATAATGGAGGTGGAGGTGTTTTGAAAGAAAAAAATAACCCTAGATTTTTTAAATCGGTTAAAAAAAAAAAAACCAAAAACTATGCCATGTAACCTGATGTGGTGCACAAAATTGAGGCACCACATCAGAGCCACGTCACTGGCAGTCAACCTAGCAGTAAGCTAGGCAGTAAACGTAGCATTACTGTATTATCTCTACTATACTTAAAGGGGCTGCCCCCTTAAGCCATATGGATTGGCTAAGGGGTGCTAGCCCCTACAATTATACGAGAGAGAAAGAGAGAGAGGAAATATTTTTAAAATACCAGATATGTCCCTTGACAAAATTGATTTATTTACACTTGGTTTACACTTGTCAGTGGGGTCGCATTGAGTTGATCAAGGGCTAATTTTTTGTAATGATGATCTATCCATCATTTAGATCAACATCAGGGCATATATCGTTCCCAAGTGAAGCACCTAATACTTATTTTATTCTTACACTCTATTTACAAATGTGTTGTGCGCCTATTTAGATATGATCCAAGGGTTTATTTTTTTATGGCGATAATCTATCTATCATCTAGATGAAGAAATAAAGGCACAGGACATAATAGGTAATTTGAAAAAGATTTAAAAAATGGACGGACGGTTCGGTTCGGCTTACACGGCTCATTTGACTTAAGGCAAAGCCCTTTTAAGAAGTAGAATAGATGATTTTTGAAGGCTTTTCAGCCCAACGCAGAATCTCAATCGCTCATTCGCGCTTCTATAGACACCAGATGGGGTCAAGGGTTGTTAAACCATCCTATTTAGGGTGTCAACGGGACTGTTCCGGACCTATTTAGGGTGTCAACGGGACGGTTCCGGATCGGAACCTAAAGGTTTCAGATCCGGTCCCGTTAATATGAAGCGGTTTCGAATCCTTTCGGTTCCGGTTCTAGAACCTCAATTGGTGGTTCCGGATCCGGTACCGCTAGGATCCGCGGGTACCCGATACCCGTTTTTAATTATTATTTTTTTATTTTTTCATATAAAATCTATTTGTATTTTGTATTTTCGTATTCTATTCAATTATAAAATTTATTTTATTATAAAATTTATTATATAATAGTTATTAGTTTTTTTTTAATTAAAAAAAGTTAAAAAATATTAAAAAATTATTGTATAATAGTAAATTAAACTAAAAATTTATAAAATTTATACGAAACCGGGTACTCGCGGATACCCGTTGGGTGGATCCGAAATTAAACGGATCCAAAATGGGTAGATCCGAAATGGATCCGAAATTTATCGGATCTACAAAATGAGGTCCCGGAACCGCAAAAAATGGTTCCGGTACCGGTTCGGTTCCGGATAGTTTGGTACCCATTGACACCCCTAATCCTATTTCCTACTAACCAAGTCTAACCCTAATCCAAATCGGTTGCCAGTGTTCTGCTTGGTTCACGCCATCGTTATGTGACGGAGAAGCTGTGGGTTTGATTAAAATTTGAATACAAAATTCATATTACCTCTCATCGACTTCTTTAGTGATGGAATTTGAATCATTGACTTCTTTAGACCATATGGAATTAGGCATATCTAAAATGTGCTTGACTATAGCAATTACTAAAATATTTTTGAGTAATGCTAAGGGAGATTTCTCAGTGAAGTTTTCCTCATAGGGCCAACATAAGGATGGTATAAGGGATCATTTTTTGTGATGATGATTTTCTCACTAAGAAGATAATTCATACCGAAAATTATATCATTCTAAGACATCTAACCCCCTCATCTATGTGGTAAATTTTTTAGCCTTGTATTTCACCATTAAAATTTTCAGGGGTTCAAAGTCTTAGAATTGTACAAATTTTTTGTGAGGATGATTTGTATATTGAAGAGATCATCTGTAAGAGTTTGTGGCCCACATAACCTAGTATGATGATTTATTGAGTTTGCACACCATGGACTTTATCTAAACCCAATCCCTTAGGCCCGTAAATTTAAGGACTATCTTATTAAGTTGTTTAGGGAAACACCCAATCATTACCTATGATGGAATAGGTAGTATATAAGTATTAGGGGTGATTAGGGTTCTTACTCTCACCCAATTCTAGTGCCTAAAACCCTCCATGAGTTTGCACTCACCTCTCAAGTTCAATGGTGATTATGGGTAGAGACGTAAAACGATCACCCCACTAATCTCGATGCTTCAAGATAATATTGGATTCGCGATGGGTCATATGTCTCTTTGTTATCTATTTAATATGTGGTTAGCATGGTTATCAAGATCCGTATTGTTCATGTTTGATTTCCGCCTAATGTTGTTACATGAACATAATAATTTTACATGTGGTATCGGAGCCTTGGGTTTTGATATTCATGCTTGCCCTTCACTTAATGGTTTGTTTACAGTTCTCGAAAGGAATTATTACGATCTAAAAAAAAAAAAAAATTATGGGTCCTTTACGGATTAAAGAGTACCCAATATGTCGTTTTAATTTTTTGAGAACTTTATTGTACTACTTTTTATTTCATACCCTGATTCATGATGCAAAACTATTTGGAGCAAATTGTTTTTGGATTTTATGTTCTATTTTGTTGAACATATATTTAAAGGTTTACTTTATCTAGGGTTCCAAATTAAAAATCGATTAAAAGTATAGTTTAATGATTTTATTCCTATTTGGTTTGGGTTTGTTTGAATACCCTGTTTTGACAGATAAAAAAAAAAAGGTTGCTTGGTATTAATGATTTCAAAATTTTGATTTAAGAGAAAGGAAGAGGACTTCCATAAGCTTTTTAATTAGAGGGTTTTTTGCTTATAAGAAGAGGTTTTCATATTAATCGACCCGGTGTTTAGTAATAAGTTCTTACCTAGATTAATGGAGTTTTTCCAAAGATCTTAATGATTTGTTGGGTTTCTTTTGGGCAATTTTTACAGCCACTTGTAGAAGCCAAAGTTTGTAACGGGTGAGAGATCACGATTTTTCGATTGTCGTCTGTGTTTTGGGGATCCGCCGCCGGATGTGTAGCCATAATGGTTGGCGTCGGGTTGTGGTCCAGACGTCTTTTTAAGTTAGGGTTTCTACTGGTACTACATGTTTGCATTGGGGAAGAAAGCTAAAGTGGCTGTTTTTGGGCCTTTTTTTAAAAAAAAAAATTAAAATTGATAATTAATAAATAAAGGAGTGGTTGATTTGGTATGATTAGTTGTTAGTACCGAGTTAAATACTTAAATTCATATTTGTGACTGAGTTGACTCACTAAGTGAATTAATTTGAATCGAATTGAATATGCCTTTTGAACTGGCCTATTTACACTTGACCCAACCCAGATTCTATGAGTCCGTTTCTTGGCCCGTATTTTGACCCGAGCAGGTTTGACCTGGACACATTTTTCTGAACCGGTTCCAGACTTGGATTCTGAACTGAATTGGAACCAAGTCCAATTGGATTAGGCACAAACCGAACCAAATTAAACAGAACAGATCTAATCCAGTGTGAACCGAACCAATACCTAACCTGAAACCGATAATGTAGAGTTGGAATAGAATTGGACCTGTTTTGAGAGTGAACCAGAATTGGAACTAATTTAATGTCTATCGGTTTTTATTCATTTCCGGACTGATTTGATGTCCAATTTTGAGCCGCAAAAGCTCGTTTTGATCAGTTTTTCGAGCCGGACGTATTAAAATATTGATATGATTGATTTGACATACTTTTATTGAAATTACATTAATGTTTGCCTACTTATGCTTTAGGGTCTTATTAGTTGCTTATTGTTTCAACTTAATTTTGACTCTATTTGTAATTTAGTCTTGCCCGCACATGTCATCTTATTGAACTATAGAACATTATAGGTTTAACCAGTATGGTAGTTGCCAAAGTGACCTATGGTGAATGATAAACTTATATTTTAGCTCATATTATAGGAACTTAGTGAAACAGTCAGTTACATTTCTTATTTAATTATCAACTAGGGATTGGTCCAAAGACACATCGTTAGTTGTGGTAACTATGAAAAGTTATAATGTAATTGATTTATATTTGTTTCCCCACCTCAAGATATATTGTGAGTGAATAATTTGTATGTCATGGTTTTAGCCCAAAGGCAAAACCACCATGATACTACTAGTTCATCATTAAGTATACATTATCCTGAATTATGATTACGGGGATCACCCACATAGTGTAGTGAAGAGAATTGTAGTTTAGACGACACTTGGTATGTTGCAATTTTAGCCCAAAGGCAAATTGTGATGATACTACCTGCTCAACATCAGAACATAAGTTATGAATGAACGCTTAGTATGTTGCGGTTTTAGCCCAAAGGCTAAATCGTGATGATACTATTAGTTCATCATTAAAGTATAACTTGTTCGGAACTATGATTACGTAAGTTTCTCTTCATTTTAAGTGAATGATTAGTATGTCGTAGTTTTAGCCCAAATGTGAGACCATGATGATACTCTTTGTTCACATAGTGAAGAGACTCATCGGTTGTGAGAGTGCTTAGATTGTTGTAATTTCAACCCAAAGGTGAAATTGTGATAATACTGTATGCTCAACTTTAGAACATATGTTTTGAGTGAACACTTGGTATGTCGCGATTTTGGCCCAAAGGTAAAAATCATAATGATACTGCTAGTCATTATTAAAGGGTATACATTTGTTCTAATTATGGTTAAAAGTTTTCTTTTCACTATTTGAGTGAACATTCTGTATGTCATTGTTTTGCCCAAAGGAGAAATCATGATGATACTTTTTATTCATAAATTATGATTAAATGGGTTTCCTTTCACTGCTTGAGTGAACGCTATGTCTATCATGATCTTTCGCCTAAAGGCAAAATCATGATGATACTCCTTGTTCATCAATAACTAGGATGTATATCATTCTAAATTATAGTTAGGCAAGATTGTAAACTCACTACTCTAACAGATATCGGTACTTCGAATGTAAGATCTTTTACTTAAGTTTTAGAAAAGGTCAAACAAACTTACCATTATGTTCGTACGAGTATGAGTTGCAAACAGTATGCATAATATTAGACTTCCCAATATTAATTGTGCTTATTTCTTAGTAATGGTGAATTTAGTGGGCGTAATGAACCACGAAATATGGAGATAACATGTATTCGTTCCTATATATATAACTACTCTATAACAAATATATCGCCATTAATTATGAATCTAGCTGCAAAATTAAGGTATTTAGGAGAAATCTATATAAGTCTTTTATCGTTGAGAATTCCTAGCTCTTCATTATAATTGATTTCATACTCATGATAATTATGGTCATTTAAGAAGAGGAAAGGCTTAAGCAACTAGGACTTCATTAGATTCATCCTAATTCAAGAAGCTTGAAGGAAATGGAGAAATCTAAAAAAACAAATCCAAAGTAAATGAGTCTAATTATGATACCTAGGCTCATAGACGGAGTCAGACAATAAAAAAAATGTTTCTTCTGTAATAGATGGAACAATTTTAGAAAGATTGTCATGAACGTGAGGTGTATTTCAAAATGGGGAAGGATAAATGTCTAACATTTGTATGTTTCGAAACAAACCTCATTGAAGCTCCCTAAGCGATTTGGATGGTCAACTTTAGGACTACTTATGTTTTTCAATTTATGTAAGATTTTATTATGTTATTTAAATTCTGCATTGTAGTTTAAAAATAATGTAGTCAACAAATTAATACTCCTACTTCTAAAGGCACAAATATTTAGAGTATATTTCTAAAGTAGAGTTATAGAGATCAAAGAAAGATGGAATCCTTTTGGTTTTAGACCCTATTGATCTCAAGGTGTGAAGTTTTGTATTAATGAAGAACAAACAAGCACACTAGTATAGGTGCCATATAAAGTGCATAGCTTCTTAAAAATATCCATTTGGATATCAATAATCTTTAACCACTCTGTGTTTCGGTGGAAAAAGAATTTATCATCTTTATAAATATTTCTCATATTAAGAACAAATATAATTCTGAAAGTAATACTCAAACAATGAACATCCCTGAGATGAACATTATTGGGTTTGTAAGGAAAATATATTTGAAAGTGAGAATTATCTGATCCGATGAAGGAGATATGATAAACGACTTAACGTCGTAATTGCACTCTAAAAGTTATGGTTAGAAGTATATTAAATACCTTTAAGTTACCTATATATGGTGCAGATAAAAAGTGATTAGATTTTAGAATAAATAGTGGTCAAATCATCGACTACTCAGTAAATTCCAAAAGGGTACAAGGTTTTATCATTCTAATCTTCGACAGTATTGAAATCGATAATGTCAAATTATTATGGAATGGTGAAATCAGTGGGAGTGAATAACCATGAAAAGTGGTAATTAAAGAGTTAGGATACAAGTCCCTATATCTTTCCTAGAGAAGTTGTTTGTCTTATGGTTGTTAACTAGTTCAACAATATTATGAACAACTGAATGAACAATCACTCCGTAATGAGATTATCACCAATTAATCGAAAGTAGAATTGCCATAGAGAATAACATTATGTTGTTTTGAAAAAGAACAAATTCGTTACTCTGAATAACTATGCATTTTTGCTACATGAATTTGAATTTGACATAAAGGGCGAGTAATGTAACTGTTAAAGGAGAGAGGTATATGAGTTATTCTAAGGACTTCTCATTTAAGAAAAGAAACACATAATTTACAAGTCTAAGTGATCGATACGTAGATATAGACATGTTTCCTAGAGATTGTACTTCAAGTTCAGTAATGCCATCATTATGTTTCTTCAGTTTTAAGAAATACTTTACAGACCGGTATTTGTATCTAAAGAATAGTGGGAGTATGTTTATATTTCTTGTTATATGTATTGATGGTAGTTAACTTGCTAGAAGTGATTTGGTTCATTGCACAGAACTAAAGAATTTCTTACTACTGAAGATATTATTGAGATAACCCATGTGTTTGGAATAGAAATATTTTGAAACCAAACAAAATAATCGTTAGGGTTATCTCAGAAGAGAAATATCTGAATAGATTTAGAGGAATTCAGTAAGTTCAGCTAGTAACACCCTATTATGAAATAATGACAGGGAGTGTAAGCACATGGAAGAAAATTTCATATAATAAAGCTTTGGGAAGCCTAATATTTACCCTGATAGTAGGATATACCTTTGGCTATGTACTCCTAAAAATAAGAAGGGATTATGAACGTTATGTCAATCTATTATTGTGTCATTAAGAATGAATGAGGATTGACTTTGTGGCAAACTTGAGGCCACAACTTATAGTCATGGTTGTGAAATTTATCTCCAGACTTAGGTTTAGTCGACGTTATTGCCAAGTCGCTGAGAGTTTAATGTGTCGCAATAGTCATCTCTTTCAAGGAGTAAAGTATTATAATAGACTAAATACTTTTTCTTAAGAGATAGATTCAGAAACATAGGTGTCTTTAGAACGTATAAGATGTAGCTTATAATTACGAATCCATTCACTGAGGGATCATCATTAAAATATTTAAGGAACATAATGATATTGTTTGATGTGTCCCATGATGTTGGCCACCTAGTTACATGAATGTTATGATTCTTTTCTATTAGACATTTTGAGATCTCATTATTGTATGTTTCTGATTTACCTGTTTTTCCCTATGTGTACACATGTTTGAGATGGGATGTATGCCAATAGGAATAGTCTTGACAAGACTTAATAGTTGAACCGATTTAAAATGCATTAATGTTGTTAGCCTTTTATGAATGTAGATTCCCTAATTATTGATCATGTTAGGTGAGTTCTAGTTTTGTAGTGCATGGAAGGAAATAAGTTGGATTAAAGATGTATGACCGCCATGACTCATGCTAGTGGCTTGCTTAGTTATGATATTATGATGATTAATAAGATAGTTGAGGATTGGGATGTTTTCAAATCGCGTGCGTGTATATTGTTTTAGTCATAAGCCCATTATTGAGTCGTTTTGCAAAAATAATTTCGAAATGATTTCTTGAAATAAAACTTGTTTTGTTTTACTATGGGTCATATTGGCCAAGTGGGAGAATGTAAGAGTTTGTGGCCCACATAATCCAGTATGATGATCTATTGAGTTTGCACACCATGGGCTTTATCTAAACCCAATCCCTTAGGCCCGTAGATTTAAGGGCTATCTTATTAAGTTGTTTAGGGAAATACCCAATCAGTACCTATGATGGAATAGGTAGTATATAAGTATTAGGGGTGATTAGGGTTCTTACTCTCACCCAATTCTAGTGCCTAAAACCCTCCATCAGTTTGCACTCACCTCTCAAGTTCAATGGTGATTATGGGTAGAAACGTAAAACGATCACCCCACTAATCTCGATGCTTCAAGATAATATTGGATTCGCGATGTGAGGTATGTCTCTTTGTTATCAATTTAATATATGGTTAGCATGATTATCAAGATCCGTGTTGTTCATGTTTGATTTTCGCCTAATGTTGTTACATGAACATAATAATCTTACATCATCTTCACCAGAAATTAACTTTGGTATCGTCTCCAAGTGGGCTCTAAAAGAAAATTTTTCCCTTAGCATTACTTAAATTTTTTAAGAAACTACAAGTAAGCCAAACTATTTTTACTTAGTTTCTCCCTCCATCTTCAAAAATTTATGTGCATATCCTCTCCTACTTAAACTGCTGAGCATTTTGAATTAAGCATTGTGAGTGTGTAGAGATGAAATTGAAGAAGTTAAAGAAGAGTTAGTGAAGACATGAGCCAAATCTAGAAGAAGAAGAATAAGAACAAGTAAAGTGAATTAAACCATAAGTCCTATTTCTAAGTTTTTTTTTGAGGATGAGCTGGGGTTAAGGAGACCCCACCAAAACAGAAAATTAAGGATTACATCAGGAGTTGCCATTCTTATCATCAAAGATAATCTTCTTCAATTCATCAGCAAAGGAATTTGGAATAATTTCTAAGAACAAAGTAGCAGGAAACAAATTAACAAGATGATCAGCAGCTTTGTTTATCTCATAATAAACATGTGGAATCTAAAATGACTCCAACTTCATGAAGCGGCGAATGTTGCACAGGTTGTATATTCTAGATATTTCAAAAATTTATTTGGGTGGGACCCAAAACTTTTTGTTGTCCCCAAACTTTTTAAAGTTTGTCCCCTTTTTTCATTTTCATTTTTCTCTTGAAAACAATTTCAATCATGTGAATATTAATTTGATAAAGATGAAAAGTCGGCAATAATAGCTTCTGCTGACTTCTACGGACTGCCTAAAGCAGTCGGTTGGAGGAGCTTCTGCAGATTTCCACCGCAGTCCAAATGTCGGTTATATCTATAAATAGATGTCTATTCGTTCTCTCTAGATACAATTGAGAATCATTGTTTTCTCACATTTTCTTTAATTCCATCACATTTGTTCTTTTGTCGTTCATTGTTCATACCAGAGGAATATTTATAGTTGCTCAATAGAGTTTTGTATTAGAGTACATCTTTACCGAACTAGATCGTTGTATCCTGGAGAATGATCACCTGCGAAACCTTCTTGCACCTGGATTTCATTAGTGAGGGGGTGAATCTACTCTTAAAGGCAGTTTTGTACACGCCTCGATCTTCATTCTAGCGTCCATTCTCCACCAAATTTTTTTAACAATCTTAAAATTAGATTTCTCGATGAAGGCTATTTTAATTGCAACTAGATTTCTTCTAGATACTTCGAAGATCAACTTATTCAGTGGAACATACTTCAAACGGTGGCGAAAATACTCGAGTCTGGACATCATCAATCTTGCATAATATCTCACATAAGCAGAACCCACACAAGGTATTGAAATGACTAAAAGTTATCCAAATGGACTAAAGAAAATAAGATATGCCATCACACCATTCTCAGTACTTTGTCAAATGAATTATTTGATGTCTATTGCTCATTTAGATCGAAAATATGTCATAAAAGACTCTAAAAAACAAAAATATGCCATATGAAATTCTCTTCATTTTCAAATGACTGATGAGAAAGATGTCTCTACGCAAATACATGAATATCACCTGGTCATTAGTGATTTAAAAAATGAAGACATTGAATTACCTCAGGCTTTTGTTGCTGGATATTTATTAGAAAAACTTCCTGAGACTTGGAGAGACTATAAGAACAATATGAAACATAAGAGGCAAATGTCACTTGAGGTTATAATCGTTCACATCAAAATAGAAGAGAAAAATAGATTTAGAGATCAGGCTGCACAGGCCAAAGAAATGAATTTGATTGATGGTTTTTTCTGTCAATAAATAAAATATACCGCAATCGCACAGTCTATCAATGTAGATCTAGCAAGTGTGGGTTGAACCCACAGAGACTTGTGTTTTGGCAATCTAAAAATTATATCGCCTAAACTAATCCAAAAATGATAGTGATTGTTTGAGATTAATTAAGTTCAATAATAAAACAATGAAAACTTGTAAATAAAATGTTACGAAAAATGCAAAGGCTTAGAAACTACCACATTACTATTATAATCCTATGGATTCAATTTAATTGTTCCCGATTAATGCAAAGGCTTAGAAACTACCACATTACTATTATAATCCTATGGATTCAATTTAATTGTTCCCGATTAATAATTTGATGTCTATTGCTCATTTAGATCGAAAATATGTCATAAAAGACTCTAAAAAACAAAAATATGCCATAGGAAATTCTCTTCATTTTCAAATGACTGATGAGAAAGATGTCTCTACGCAAATACATGAATATCACGTGGTCATTAATGATTTAAAAAATGAAGACATTGAATTACCTCAGGCTTTTGTTGCTGGATATTTATTAGAAAAACTTCCTGAGACTTGGAGAGACTATAAGAACAATATGAAACATAAGAGGCAAATGTCACTTGAGGTTATAATCGTTCACATCAAAATAGAAGAGAAAAATAGATTTAGAGATCAGGCTGCACAGGCCAAAGAAATGAATTTGATTGATTGTTTTTTCTGTCAATAAATAAAATATACCGCAATCGCACAGTCTATCAGTGTAGATCTAGCAAGTGTGGGTTGAACCCACAGAGACTTGTGTTTTGGTAATCTAAAAATTATATCGCCTAAACTAATCAAAAAATGATAGTGATTGTTTGAGATTAATTAAGTTCAATAATAAAACAATGAAAACTTGTAAATAAAATGTTACGAAAAATGCAAAGGCTTAGAAACTACCACATTACTATTATAATCCTATGGATTCAATTTAATTGTTCCCGATTAATAATTCTGAGTATTCTGAGTAACACTCGAGATGAAAATCTCTTGTTTTCTCGAAGAGGGGATCGTTGAGTTCTTCAAATAATTAAGATGACAATTATTTCTCGGTCAAAAATACAACTCTAAAGTATTACTTGTCTTCTTACAACACAAATAAACAAAAGTGTTGTAGCATTCAATTAAATCAGGACCCAATTTATTAATGAATTATATAAACTCAAACTACTACATATGCATCACATAAATAGTGAAAGAACAATAGATTCATCAACTGGTTTAGATGAGAAATAAAATTAATGCATTAAAGATCGTCAATGAACGATACAATTAAATCCAAGAACTACTCAAATTTGGAGTTTCATTATGGCCTAAGCTAAGATTTAGAACCACATAACTGAGATCATAGTTCTAATAAAAAAGTAAACAAAAGAGATGAGCATAAGATACGAAGAAAATGAGACGCAACTGGTGAACTGATCTCCTCCCTCTCTTTCTCCCTGGTTCTCTCTCCGTTTTCTTCACTGAAAATTTTCTATTCAAAGACCAAAGGCCTCCCCTCTCTTCCTCCTGGAGCTCCCCTCTTTATACTCTAACTTCCCTAGGAGTAATTGTATTTTATGCATGCACTTTCGGCCCGCGTGCTCTACATAAAGACTGCACAACAACTTAAACATTAAAATAAACACATAAATTGGTGTGGAGAATGTATGCTAGCGATTAGAAAATGGGAGAATGGGGAGGGGAATAATGTTGTTTATTCATTTGTTAGGAAGAGAGATGATGGAAGAATAAATTTTAAAAAATAAAAGAAAGATAAAAAGAAAGAACTATAAAAATTAATAAAATCTAATTATTTTTGCAAGAGTACCATAATTGTGATAAAATACACTTATGCCATAAAAAGAGAGAAAATGTAAGATTTGCTATAAATGTACAAAATTAAGCACAAAATGGTCCTAATAATACCTAGGAAAAGTGTGCAAAAATATAATATTTGGCACTTATCAGAATCCAAAAGCAAATCTAGTTGAGGGGAGCCCTAACAAACATTCCAACCACAAGCATAAGAAACATAATTTCAAACCTAACTAAAATAACAAAGTAAAGGTAAATAACTCAAATTTTAAGAAGAAAGGGGGTTGTTATGTCTGTGGAAAACCTGGACATTATGCTGCCTAATATAGAATATGGAAAGATGGGAACAATAACCCTCCCAAAGCTAACTTAGTTGAGAGAAATGTAATTGAAGTGGTTATTTCTCAGGTAAACATGGTAGCAGGGAACAAGGAATAGGTAATTGATTCAGGAGCCACTTGCCATATCTGTGCAGACAAAAATTCTTTCTCAGATTACCTTCAAGCAAGATAAGGAGAAGAACATGTATACATGGGTGATTCTAGATCCACACCTATTATAGGTAAATGAAAATTTATTCTCAAATTAACATCTGGGAAAATCCTCTCACTGAGTAATGTACTTTAACGTGTTTCTAAAATTCGATGTAATCTTATCTCCGTTTCTTTGTTAGGACAACTAAGAATCAAACTTTCGTTTGAATCAGATAAACTTATACTCACTAAGAATGGGGCCTTTATAGGGAAAGGGTATTGTTGCCATGGACTTTTTATGTTCAATGTACTTTATGTTATTATTAATGAAAATACTTCCTCTTCTTCTTACTTGCTTGATTTTATTGATTTGTGGCATGGTAGATTAGGACACGTGAATTTTTCTTATATAAAGAACATGAAAGAATATGGTCTGATATCTAACTTTAGCACTGTTAACTTTGATAAATGTTGGGGTTTATGCCCTAAAACAATTTAAATTGATAACATTGATAAATTATATTTATTAATAAGCATGATACTATATTATTACTTTATTCATATGATGGATTAAGTGTTATTCACAAGATGATGTTGTAAGTAAATTATTTGTATGAAGTGTTCATACATGAAGAGATGTAATTTACTAGTTCCTCATATTCTTGTATAGTTCATAGTCAGTGATGAATCTGAACAATTCATCTGATAAGATTATAACACACTAGACTTCTATATTATAGGGTGATGTATCTCCATCACCGGAGTGGCGACTCTAAGTCAGTGTGTTGGTGTATTAGGAATACACTGAACAGGTCAGACAGAATACTTTTTATGTTATTGTCAGCATATAAAAAGATTCTGTAAAACTTGCTAATTGCAAATGTCCTAAATCCTGAGAGCAGAGTATACCCTACAAGTTAGTTTCTACTCACTTTGATCTACCAAACAGTGAGGTCAGACAACGCGAATGTGATCCAATATTCTGGGTAAGTTGGGTGGTCGAAATCACTTAGTGGGATTACTTTGTGTCAATAAGGAATACACACCAAAATGATATTCCCTTGAGAGCCTAATCAAGAGTATTAATTATTCTAAACTGCGCAGTGATCCTATAAAATGTTTATTGGATTATTAGAATAATTATAATGGTATGATATGGCAGGCATGGACTAAGATATAATTACTCGAAAGGTGCTGACATTAATCGTTAATGTTACCTTAGTGTATATTATGAATATCAGTTAAGTGGAGGGACTATTTGCAGGTATTAGTGAATAAAGGGCTTCTAAATAATATTCATTTACTTAAGAGTATTCAGTTGCAGTTATTTAGTAGACTTAACTGCAATTAGATTTATTATTTGAGAATTATATGAGATATATGGACCTCAAAGTAATAAATCAAAAGCTTAAGTAAGTGCGGCCCATATGGACCTAACTTGGAGCTAAAGATATAGGAAGAGAGACTTTCTCTATAAATAGAGATAGGGTTCATAAGATAGCCCACCCTAACTTGTGTATCTAAAACTCTCTCCCAATTTAGAATTCAAGTTATGAGCTTTATGGTTTTAGAAACCCAAAATTCGTAGTATATTCCTGTCAAAATTTAAAATCGAGTTTTGAGGCACCTCGGAGCAGAATTAGAGATTTTCTATTTCACGTAAAGTTGTAGAAAACTTGATTTCCTACGAAAAGCATCCATCATATAGGCGAATCGTATCAACCGTTAGAGAGTTATGGCCGAAATACAGTTGCTGTATCTTTTCGAGTTTTCGACGATTGATCCAGAACGTGTGAGGAAGATCTGGGATTACATGCAAGCGTTTAAACGGTATGTATCTAATCTTCAAGCTATTATTATAATTCATGCATCCTCATGTGATCCTGTGAAGGGAAAATAGTTATTTGTTTCCGCTGCACAATTTAATCTAGACCCTATTTTCCCCAATAATAAATGTAGTGCTTGTGTTGAAATCAAATTAACCAATAAAACTTGTAAACCAGTTGTTGAAAGTGAATCTGAATTACTTAGTTTGATTCATATTAATCTTGGTGATTTGAAATAAACCATATCTAGAGGAGGTAAATCTTATTATGTCACTTTCATTGATGATTACTCTAGGTACACTAAAGTTTATTTACTTAGAAACATAGATAAAACAGGTGAAATGTTTTTAAGATGTAATGCAGAAGTTGAAAATCAATTAAATAAGAAAATAAAAAACTTAGATCAGATAGATGATGAGAATATGACACAAATCGTTTTAATGCCTACTGTGAAAAATATAGTATCATTCATAAAACGACACATCCTTATTCACCTAAATCTAAGGGAATAGCTGAAAGAAAAAATAATGATGAATGCTATGCTAGTTAGTTCTGGAGCACCCTTGAACTTGTGGGGGGGTGAGACCATCCTCTCTGCATGTCATATTAAAAATAAGATACCCTATAAGAAAAATAGTAAGACATCCTATGAGTTATGGAAAGGTCATCCACTCAACCTTGCATACCTCGAAGTGAGGGGGTGCCTTGCCAAGGTGCTGGTGCTGAAAGCTAAAAAGAGAAATGTGGGACCTTGAACAATTGACTATTTGTTCATTGGATATGATTAAAATAACAATGTCTATAGATTCTTAGTAACTAGAAGTGAAAATAACCTAGTTGAGACCAACACTATTCTTGAAACCAAGAATGTTGATTTCTTTGAAAATATTTTTCTTATGAAAAAAAATGTTGAAAAACCTATTCCTTCTTGTAATAAAAGTGTTGAACCTCTTAAAAACTCTGAAATATAGAATTAAGGAGAAGTAAAAGAGATTGAAGGGCACTAATTTTGGTGATAATTGTTTTACTTATCTTGTTGATGATATGCTTATTATGGTACTAAAATTAATATATTTAATTAGACTAAGAAATTATTAGCTTCCAAGTTTGATATGAAAGATATGGGTGAAGTAGAGATGTGATTCTAGGAATCAATATTATAAAACTTGTGATAGTGTCATTTTATCTCAAAAATACTATGTAGAGAAATTTTTGAGAAAATTTGATTACTTTGATTGTAACCTGTATCTACACCATATGATGCTAACTCTCAACTCAAAAAGAATAAAGCATATAGTGTTTCACAACCTAAATATGCCCACATCATTGGTAGCTTAATTTACTTGATGAATTGCATTAGATCTGACATTGCCTATGCAGTTGGCAGACGGAGCAGATATACTCAAAATCCCAGTAAAGGACACTAGAGTGAAATTGAAAGAATAGCTAAGTACGTAAAAGGCACTATTGATTATGGACTTAAATTCAATGGCTCTCGACCAGTGCTTGAAGGGTAGTGATGCTAACTGGATCTCAGATTCAGATCAAATTAAAGCCACTAGTGGTTATATGTTTACCTTTGGTGGAGGAGCAGTGTCTTGGAAATCTTCCAAGTAAACTAGTTTATAAACACCCCAATTTGGTCTACCTAAACCATCTCAGAGACTATGTCAAACTAAGCTGAAAAACGTCCAAGCTAGAAGTTGAGTGTCTAAAACGGAGCCCGAAAGAGCCGAAATAGGGAAAGAGAGTCGAGACTAAAGCTAGAGCCTCAGGAACTCTAAAAAACCCCCGAAAACTCTTAAAAAAACTCTAAAAACTCCCGAAAACGATTTTAAAAGGTCCAAAAGACACGAAAACGACTTCGGAAAACCCCAAAAATAAGCACGGAAAACACGAAAATAAGTCCAAAAAGCCCCAGAATGCCCCACACACGTGGCACCGCCTCAATAAATATTTAGAGAATTTTAGACTTTAGTCCCAGATACATGTTCTAATTAGGGGTTAGTCCCTTTTTTTTCAGACTTTTGACATTACTCCCACTTCCGTTTAATAGCTGTTAAATGGCGCGTGTGTGTGCAACCCGTGTGTGACTTTGACAAATTTACCCCTCACGTGTTCAGCACGTGAGAGACTTAAGTTTTCTTTAGTTCATTTTCCCCAATTACCCCTCATTTCATCTAACGGATAGGGTGTAGCAGAAAAATCAACGACCTGTGTTTAGTTTAGAGGACGATTACGTCCAATCAAAATTGTTTGAAAAGACGTATAAAGGACATACCTAATACGCAGGTTGAGAGGGAGTAAGGCTATTTTCCCCCTTTTGGAGACGAAAGAAACCATAAAAGGGCTCTTCCTTTGTCTGTGTGAGCTGATCAAAGAGGATGACTCAATTTTTCTGGGCTTAGTTGTTAGGGTTTTGAGAAATTTGAAGGTGGTGAAGACGACGGTGTATGGTGATTTGAGTGAGAAAGGAGGTTTTCTAGATTTGATAATGGCAGAAGGGGTCGATTTGAACCGGCAGGTTAACCTTTTCGCCACAACCGAAACAACCGATTGAGCGATGTTGTTTTGGGGTAGAACAAGATCCGCCCACTTCCTTACTGTCACGGATGGCATCGTCCAACCATTCAAAACTGCCACACATCGAATATTGAAATTTTAAGAACATACGACCTAGATTTTTGTCCGTGCCAGAGATCATCAACTTCCGAATACCGTGGCACTCTTTTCGCTTGCACTCTGTGTAAATAAATGGGCAAATAGGAAGAAGGTGTGAAGTCATCTTGCATACTTGGCACACGGCTTCCGCAGCTTGACACTGAGAAAGGAAACAAATATGGAGATTAGAAACAAGTTTAATACAGATTTTATAATACAACATAACTCCCTACTGTTAATACAATAATAAGACGTAAGTCCCTTCTGTATATAGTAAAATTAGGGTTAAGTCCCTCCTGCGAGCTCCACCTCCATTAATGGTGTAACGACTACAGCGAACTAAAAACTAGGGTCTACTTTATGAAGATGAACGACAACCCATTACATACCTTAGAGCATAAGCTTGAATCTCCACCACCACCCATTCTTATTACTTGAGAAAAGACTTTACGGCAATAAGAGAAAATAAGAAAAAATGAGAAAAAATAAGAGAAATGTTGAGAAAAGAAGAACCTTCAATTTTCTTCAACACTTTACTGATTTAGTTTATTTTTTTGAGTTTTCTTTTATAGATTTGAGTGAAGTTTTTGAGGTATGTTATATAGGGTTTGAGGAAGAAGATGACCGTTGGAAAAACGGTCATAATTTGGGTTAGATTGTGATCGTTGGATCATAATGACTTTTCTGCTACACCCTATCCGTTAGATGAAATGAGGGGTAATTGGGGAAAATGAACTAAAGAAAACTTAAGTCTCTCACGTGCTGAACACGTGAGGGGTAAATTTGTCAAAGTCACACATGTGTTGCACACACACACGCCACTTAACAGCTACTAAACAGAAGTGGGAGTAATATCAAAAGTCTGAAAAAAAAAGGGACTAACCCCTAATTAGAATATGTATCTGGGACTAAAGTCTAAAATTCTCAAATATTTATCCATATGGCAGACAAGGAGTCGACTGGCATAAAAATCGAGGATTTTTTAGCGCATCTTCAAGATGCGCTCAAAAACTTCTCTAGGATCCTATAAATAAGACACTCCCCTTTGTTATTATTCATTCAGAGCTAATATTTCCCTTTGAAAACTTCTGAATCACAAGTATGGTTTAATTCAAGTACACTTAGTCTTCCAAGTTATTTACATCAATTCATTTAGTTCTAAGTCTTTTCGAAGTATTAAAAATCTCTTCGAGGGCCACCTACTGCCCTCGGGATGAGGAAAAACTCTTTGTGGGCCACCTGCTGCCCTCGGGACTAGGAAAACTCTTCGTGGGTCACCTGCTGCCATCAGAATGATAAGTTTTAGAGAAAAGTAGAGATATTTAACTATTCAAGCTAAACCCATCAAGCCTTTAAAAGAGTGAAATAGTAACGAACCTCTGATCTCGGTTCAACCAGGAAGCGCTCAGATAAGCTCGAAACCTTCAAGCTTTTTAAATTCCAAATGTAATCTGTTCAAGTCCATGTAATCCTTCAAGTCGATATCAATACACTGAATTTCAAGTACAATATCAATATATTTGTATAGAATATATCTCCTAAATACCCCTAATTCTGAAGTAGAGACCGACCATAGTTGGGCAGTTCTCGGGTGCTTAACAACTTTCCGACCCGTAATAGGACCCTTTTACCGAGAATCTTATAATTAAAACGCAGACTGAGTAAAAAAGAAAGATGTTATTCAATCTCCCACAAAGAGGTTGAAAAGTAACTTTTCTACTATAGGGTCCTGATTCCCTTAATTTCAGGTGGCGACTCCAAATATTTTATAAAATCAAAAGAAAAAGGTGCAAGTTCTCCCCTCAAAGAAAGGAATCAGAAGAGAGGGGAACTCCAGAGCACGCAGACTCAAACTCTCTTCCTTCTAAAAAGAAGTGGGAGAGAGTGAGCGTCGTGCTCGGATGATGCAAAAACTATAGCGCCATACTGTTTGTCTCGGTCTACCATGGAGTTTGAGTTAATCGCCTTAGAAAAGGCATGTTCTAAAGCTGAGTGAGTTAGAAACATTTTGGCAGATCTTCTTATTGGTGATAAACCAACTCCTTTAGTGCATATACTTGGAGTCGAAGTAGAGACTCTAAATTATATTGGGTCAAAGTTGAACTTGGCAGATCTTTTGACAAAACCACTATGTAAGAGGATATATAGTGGTTGAAGTATCTAGGGGAATGGGACTTATGCCTAATTCAAATGATGATAGTGATGGTAACCCTACCTATGCGATTGGAGATCTCATTAAGTAGGTTCATAAGGGTAATAACAAATCACTTAACATCCCGAATGCACTATCAAATGTATAATTCTAAGAGAAGTCCCTTCCTATGGTATAGTAGTGTTTAAGTGTTTACTACAGTGACTTGAGGATGAGCAATGCTCTTAATGAATCCCGAAGTCCTATTTTAGGGTGGTATGTATAACTGCAGTACATACTTGATAGAAGTTCACCTATATGAGTTTGGAATTGGGTCGATTCCTATAAGAATTTTGGTAGGTTCTCTAAAGCACTCATGAAATCCGGGGAGCACAGGACCAAATGGCGCCATATCGCAAACATCTAAAATTTGGAGAATTAATGTAGTTGACAAGCCCTCTTGCTCATATAAGGGAGTTTGAGTTCATAGAAACTTTATGGTTCACCATGTTTTCGTGAATTACGATATGTTATCCTAAGAATGGTTCATAGCCCGAAAGGCACCATTTCTGATGCATTCATTTTCCTAATTCCTCTAGTATATTCCTTCATCTCATATATTTTGAAATATTTGGGGGATTGTTGTATATTCTAGATAGTTCAAAACTTTTTTAGGTGGGACCCAAAACCTTTTATTGTCCCCTAGCTTTTTAAAGTTTGTCCCCTTCTTTCATTTTGATTTTTCTCTTCTTCTCGGGAATTCTAGAAAATAATTTCCATCATGTGAATACTAATTTGCCAACCGTCATCGTTACTTTATTTGATAAAGAGGAAAAATCGGCAGCAGTAGCTTCTACTGACTTCTACCTGCTTCTCAAAGTAGTTGGTTAGGGCAGCTTCTACAGATTTCTACCGCTGTTTAAATGTTGGCTATAACATCTATAAATAGATTTCGATTCATTTTCTCTAGATATAATTGAGAATCATTGTTTCCTCAGATTTTCTTTAATTCCATTATATTTGTTATCTTATCATTCACTGTTCATACCAGAGGTAAATTTGTAGTTGTTCAATAAAGTTTTGTATTGGGGTACATCTTTAGAGGACTAAATCATTGCACCCTGGAGAATGATCGCCTCTGAAACCTTCTTGCACCTGAATTTCATCCATGAGGGGGCGAATCTACTCTTAAGGGTAGTGTTGTACACGCCTCGATCTTCATTCTAGCATCTATTCTCCACCCAATTTTTTCAACATCACATAACTTGTATAGCAGCCCATGGAGGATTTGTTGTATTATTAACATAGGAAATAGCATTCATAGAATCAGTGCCAACTTGAATGCGACTTAAATCTCAACTAGCAAGTCTTATTTCTAAGTTACTTTTGTATTTTTTATTATTAGTTTTTCTTTTTTATGATATTATCATAATTGAAGTTGTTTTGATGTTTATTCTTGTATTTTACGTGATAGTATCGATTAATTTTCGAATAATAGTTTCTCGTTTCATTTTTTCCTTTCCGAAAGTTAATTCTCAACTCTAAAATTCCAAGTTCGAGCATGATTCTTGGATAAAAAACTAAAATTCCAGAAATATTTTCGGCAGGCTCCATTAGGTTGGACTTGGTCAATTTAGTTTGACTCCGCAATTACTGATAGCAGTACCCAAGTTGGTCATCAGACCTTTTCCTCATCTTTCTCTTTTTCTTTTACTTTCTCTCTCCAAACCTTTATAAAGAGAGAGTCGAGTGGGTTTTTGAGTTTTAGAGGGTTTCTCCAATGGTCAACCTCATTTGACTGAAGTGAGGGGTGCAAATAAAATCGGGGTCTATCAACAACAAATTTAAATTTGGGGGTGTGTCTACAATAGGAGCCTGCCAATAAGATTTTTTAAGGTGCCTATACAATGCCTCAATTTACTTTCTTTGATGATGATATCTCAGACCATTTTATATGTTAAAAAAAAAGCCCATTTCAACCCATATAATCAACCTAATTTAGTCCAGTCAAAACAAAAAAAAGAAGCAAAACACAACAACTAAGAGCTGAGTTTGGATGTCATGATCTCTTGATCATGTAGATCGTCCACATACTCTTAAACAAAATTATATCGCTTTAAAACTTGCAACCATAAAAACGGTTAAAATTAATAGCAAAATAAATTACTTAATTATTTTTTTGATCGGAAAAGAATTAATTCTACGAAGAGAAATAACTCTACAGAATTTTAAAAATATGGGAAAAGCAAGAGTACAAGCAACACCAACCTTGAAGACATTTCAACTAGGTTGGCACCCTGTAGACACCAAATTTTGCACCCCAATTCAATATATTCATTTTTGTTCACCTCGAGATACGTATTAAATGTGGGACCCCGTATAAAATGTAGTCAAAATTTTGATTCGAATTGGCGTAGAATTAAGTGAGAAAGTGCCGAAAGTATGAGTGGTGCATACAAAATTAGTGTACCTAGCCTACAACAAAACCTAACCACTTTTTTTTATTACCTTAATGTTTTAAAAAAAATAAGCTTCTTTTTGTTATTGTGTGGGTGTACTGAATTTTCATACACCCACACTCTTTCAAAACGTTGAAATCAGTAAAAGGAAAAAATCTTTCAAATGGGTATCATTTTGATACAATAGGAGTGTACCAAGTTTAGGTACACCAGTCTACTTTTGTCTTTCATGTACACATTAGAGAGAAATTAGGTTTTTGAAAACGGAAATACAAGAGTTACAGAATTTACTGCAGAAGGCTAATCCAATGGTCAATATCGTAATCTGCACCTTATCCCAAAGTGATATGAATCTCACCATAAATTATGCCTTCTATACTAAATACTGTAGCTTTTTTTGTAACCCTAAGAGCATCCACAATGGTGATTGTGTAAAATAGTTGTGTATATGCTAAAAATACACAAAATGTGACAAATGTAAAAATGAACTCACAATGGGTCGTTTTAAGTGTTTTGTGTATTTCTAAAAAAAAATTACTAAAATAATTAATGAAACCAATAAAGTAACATACTTTATTTATAACATAGGTGCTGGGCAGACTTTGAGAGTCCGCCCAACACCAAGCGGTCTCTTAGACCGTGCTTGGTGTTGAGCGGACTCCAAGAGTCCGCCTAGCACCTACAAAAATTCCAACTTTTTGTTTTTTGTTTTATTTTTTCGTGGAACGGTGTATGAGAGTCCGCCCTACTTCAAAGGACGGGCGGTATTTCAAATCCCGCTCCGCTATAAATGCAAATTTTTTTACAAGTTGTGTATTTCTACACAATTCTCTCTCCTGCTAGTGTAAAAATACATTTTTAAACAATCCATTGTGGATTGATTTTTTAACAAATTGTCTATTTATACAATGCATTGTGGATGCTCTAACACTTCGGTTTTGAAAAAAACTTTTAGGTAGGTTAGCATTACCCACTTGGCATTTTTAATAACAAAGGTAGTGGGTAATAACACCCCCACCCATTTTGTAAAACGTGGAAGTCAGGAGACATCTTTGGTTTTTTTAAATGGGCTAACAACCCCATTTGATGTTTTTAAATATCGAAAAGGAGGTGGGTAATAACACCCACCCCCATTCTCTTGATAATCAGCACAAACGGCTAGGTAACCCTAGCTGTTATCACTCTTTTTCGCTCTTAGTTCTCTCTCTCCTCTCTCCCTTAGCCGTTAACGCTCCAACGGCTAGATTCCTATAGCCGTGGCACGTGTTTTTCTTTCTCCTTCCAACCGTTCACCACCTTTCTCTCCCCCATTTTTACCAAAACACCCCCAACGGCTAGAGGCATCTAGCCGTTGACCCCTTTTTCTCCCCAAACGACTGGAGCACCCCAGCCATTGCCCTGATTTTTCTCTCTCTACTCGAGTAGTCCCATTTTACGTTGTTTTGCATGCAGGCGCATGCGCCCAACGCCTAGAGGTGCTCTAGCTGCTGGTGCCTAATTCTCTCTCTTCTGTTATTTTCTAGATAAAGATGAAAATCAGCCCTTGATCATCCCACCGACTTTGATGATCTAACGGTCACAAATCGCCCTCCCACACTTCTTTTTCTATAAATAGAAAGCTCCTTTAAAAAGCAAAGAAAACAACAACAACCTGAGAGAGACCATTTCATTTTGGGAAAAATTAACACAACATCCAAGAGATTTCTAGAGTGAGAAAGTGAGGTTTTAGAGTGAAAAAATTCTCTTTTTTGTTTTAAAAAACAACTCCAGACACTTTCAAGCCCTATTTTTACTCATTCTTAGAGAGAGAAAGTGTTTCTTCTTCCATTTTCTTTCTGAAAACACATCACAAAGTGCCTACACAACCATCAATAGATTGAAATATCAAAGTGAGATCTCTAACTTTTCTTGGAACTTGGGCTAAAGCTAGGTAATATTTCCTTATCTCCACCTATTTTGGATTAAATCAATCATGTAATATGTTGTTCATCCAATAAATGACTTATTCAAGCATTTCATGATATTTTGTGTTTCATTTTCTAGTCATCGTGCTTTGATCCATTGACTAGTTATTATGTTTCATGTATGTTTACATTAAAATTTTGTTCATGTAGTTTACATACTTAAAATAAAATTTACTACGTGTGGGTATTTACATATAACTAGAATCATGTAAATACTGTTTTGATGAGATCAATATTTCATAGATATCATGCTAGATAAATATCATGTTAAGAAAATGTTCAAATCATGCTTTACATATGGTGATTCATATAAGATGAGAAAAATGTCATTGTGTGATGTAGTTAACATGTAGTCATCATGGTTGAAATCACATAAATAATAATGCAAAAATTATGCTCCATAAAAATGCAGGGCCGTCTCTGAGATTTGGGGCCCAAGGCAAGCTTATAAAATGGGGCCCCTATTTATTAATAGTAAAAATTAGTAAATGTTAAAAAAAAAAATTAACTATCTCAAAACAATTTGTGAGGCACAATTAATATAGTTCTTGTATGAGATCCAAACTAATGTCAATGCAACAATACCTACAATCATACCCTAAAAATTATCCTGGTAATGAAGCCACTCAAAAAAAATAAAGAAGAGCATGATCACTTAAATGTTGTTCTTCTAGCATTATTTGCTGCAAAATCACCAATTATGCTAGCATAAAATTTTTTTTGATGGGATTATACTAGCATAATCAAGCTTTGCTACTGACCAAAATTTTTAGGAGAGAAAGAGTTAAAGAGAGAATATTTCGGCTTTTTAGTTTCATCTAAATGAAGAGTTCCTCTTTCTCTATCTGCTAAGTTTGATCGCATGAGAAAGAGAGAGACTTGAGAAGTAGAAGATGAAATAATGAACGAAATGGAAGAAGGGGCCCAATTTTTATATTCACTTGGGAGTAATTTTATAAAAATATTTTCACTTGGGTGTAATTTTGGGTTTCAACAAACAAACTAATGGGCCCAATTTTGTGTTCATTTGGGAGTAATTTTGTAAAAATATTTTAATTTGGGTGTAATTTTGAGTTTTGACAAACAAATTAATGGGCCCAATTTTTATGTTCACTTGAAGGTAATTTTGTTAAAATATTTTCATTTGGGTATAATTTTGAGTTTGAACAAACAAACTAATGAATTTTTTTTAATACAACATATAATATAAAGTATAATATTTTAGGGCCCTTCAAAGGTGGGGGCCCAAGGCGGCTGCCTTGGTCGCCTTGGGCCAAAGCCGGGCCTGTAAAAATGTATGGATGTTTGATGTCCTTCACTTCTGCATGAAAACATACTTTTAGATCCATGAAAATATGTAGGTTTGTTACAAAGTTGTTTTACTCACTTTTTTGTCCAAAATGTTATATAGCTTTTATGTTTTTGTCAAAAAGTGATGTTTGATCCTAGTGGACAAAAGTTAGGCTTTGTTTAAAAATAATAAAAAATTTAGACCCAAAACAACACTTGTTGAGTGCATAATTATTACATATTTACCCCTCAATCTATGTTAGCTAGTGCTCAAATTTTGTATCATTCTAATTGTTTCTATATTTTTTCAAAAAAATGGAATATAAGTGCTTCAATTGTAAAATTTGGCTAAATCATTCAAAATTATTAAGAGCACCCCTAAATTTCTATCAAAGCCACCATGAGTGTAAATGCAAATGGCACATGCAGACCAAGTCAATTCAGTCAAGGGCAGTCAAAACCAAGTTAATGGCTGGAGTTGGAATTAGGTTGAATCAAAATAAAAAAGAAATGATCTAGATGACATCATCATGATGTCACTACCAAAACTTTACAATCTTCCAATGGACTCCACCAAATTAATTATTCAAAGAAAAATATCCCACCATCCAGCCGAATATAATCTACCAAATCTTGGTTTTACCAATTAACTATTATATTTTGGTAAACTTTGTGTGGGGTCCATATGCCTTTTTCAACTCAATTATCAATGCCAACCATTATCTACTCAAGGTACTATTCACACGAACACTATTCACAGTACTGTTCATCCAGTTTTTGTTTTGTTATTTTATTTAACTCAAAAAAAAACTTCTTAAATTTACGTACTGAACATAATTAGGGAGATGTCTTCAATGACATCAGCATGATGTCATGTAATTTGTCTTATTTTTGTAAAAAAAATAAATAAAAGTGGTGTTATTCATCTGTACCTAACACTGTTCGAAGGTACTGTTCGTTATTTGTGTAGTAAGGTACTGTTCATTAGTTTAATTTTATTTATTTTGATTTTTTAATCTTTTTTTATTATTTTATTTAAATTTTTATTTTATTTTTTGTTAGATTTTATACTTGGTATTTGTTGTTGTTATTGTTGTGCAGGTTAAAGTGGAAAAAAAATTAAAGTACAAGACCAAAATATTTTATTTTATTTAGAACAATGTATTTTGGATTGTGGTCTTGTAAAACATAAGTTTTGACTCTTTTAAAAAGAGCACAGTTTGTAAATCAACAGGGAAGGACTGCCATTAGATAGAGAGAAAAGTGCGTATATACACTATTCAGTAGTGAATTTTGTGGATCTCGAGGAAATTCTCTCTATCTGAGTAATCTGCACCTAAGGTTCGTACATCGTTTTGGAATGGTGGCCTTAGTCGACTACAACTTTGTCATCGCCCGGTGGTATCCGGGAGGTAATTTCTAAACACTCACGAATCTCGTGCAAGTGGATTTCTAGATGCCTTTGTTTCATTAATTGATTGCGATCTGAAAATAATTTATTGTCTTTCTTAGTAAAGGGCATAAATGAACCCAAAAAGAAAAGATTCGGATTTTATCACCGGATTCTTTTGTCCAAACTAGGAAAATCACAACTTCACGTGATCTTAAGCCTAAAATATGGACTAACAAGAGGACCTTAGGGTTTCGAGCTCTTAGGAAAATTCTTTAAAGGAAAAAGAACTTCATTGGTACTTAATATACTCTGATAAGCTAGTGATTAAGGAAGTTCTTAAAAAAGGACGCTATGAGAAAGAGAAATCGCCTAAGAAAGAGGTACCAAAAGTTTCTTCAAGTTTACCGATTTTCTTAGAACTCACCTAATTGACTGTTTTGAAGGATTTGAAAGGTTAACAATTGAAGATTGCCTTTAAAAGGAATAGGAGCTAGTCTAAAAAAGAGAGAAGAATCCAAGAAACATTTTCAAGGATCTTACTCTTAAATTTAGGTAAGCCATCTTGTCATTGATTGCTAGAAAGCTAGATTTGTTTGGTGTGTTAGCGGTGATTGTGCATGCGTCCTTGGAGACGAATTGGAAAACGTGTTGAACGTAACGATCTCTTTGATCTAAGTCCTCTTCCATCAACCTTCATTAGTAGATTTTCTCTCTTTTCTGATATGGCTGGAGTCAATATTATTGACAATGAAGCACAGGTCGAGAATGAAGCATTTGTTGCTCCTACTGATCAAACACTACGGGATTGTATGAATCCCGTAGGATAATTCAACGTCCTGGAGTGATAATACCACACACTGATGGTAAATTCGAGATCACATAAAGAACCCTAAAAGAGCTCCCCGAATTTAGAGGAATTGAGAATGAAAACCCTTATTTCCATATTAGGAATTTCGAAGAGATATGTGGAACATTAAATTATCTTAAAGTCCCTATAGAGGTTCTAAAAGTTCGTTTGTTTCCATTCTCTCTCAAAGACATGGCCAAGGACTGGACTTATTCAATCCCTCCAGGATCGATTACGACATGGGATGCACTTACTGAGCTTTTCATTAAGAGATTTTATCCATATCACAAAACTGCATCGATTCGTGACCAAATTCAAACATTTAAGTAAAAAGTTGGTGAGAGCCTTTACAGTTACCTAGAAAGATTCCGTGAGTTACAATACCAATGTCCTCACCATGGATTTTTCAAATCTCATTTGGCACAAATTTTGTATGACAGTCTAAGTAGCGAATCTTGCATCCAAGTTGAAACAAAGAGCGGAGGGGATTTTACTTTGAAAAACCTTAATAAATGCTATGATTTGTTCTATGAAATTGCTGAGAAAGTGTGACAATGAGATTCTATGAGGGAACCTGAAGCAGGAATTCCACTCATAGAGGAAGTAGCGTTGAAACTGAAGCTAAATTAGCTACAGTAATTAGACGCCTAGAAGTCTTAGAGGTCCAAAAAGGATCCAACCATTGTGAGAGTGTTAGGTTTATAGAATCTCCCATGTGTGTATTTTATGAGGCTTCTGATCACTTAGTTGAGAACTGTTTGGGGTTAGCTGCTACTAAAGCCGAACACATCAATCATTTTAATTCCTTCCATAAGCCATATCCCAACAATGATCCCTTCAGTAGCACATACAATCCTGGTTGGAGAAATAATCCTAAGTTTTCTTGGAAGTAACCACAGGAGTTCACTAGAAATGTTCCTCAACAATAACACTCAAACACTCCTGTAACTGCACTAGTACCTCCCTATGCGCCACCTAATCAGAGAAAACCATCTTTGAGGATACCCTTCAAATGTTCATGCAAAGTTAAATGGGGACAAATCAGAACCATTCTAGGGCTATTACCAAGATAGAAGTGTAATTAGACCAATTAGCGCTTATTGTTGGAGGGAGAGAGAAATGACAATTTCCTAGTCAAACAATTCCAAATCTAAGGCACAAACTGGACCTACTTTTATGTCTCGAGGTCAACATCAAGTCGGAAGTAGTTCTAGTGAACATCAGAATGAAGTCCAGTATATTCTGACCTTACAGTCTAGAAAACAAATTGACAATAAGGTCCAACTTCCTGTAATACCCGAACAAGGTGAACCTGAGAAGGCCACATAGAGAAGAAATGAGGAAAAATTAATTAAGAAGGTAAAGGGAAACGGGAAAAGATAAACTTATCGAGAATTCTCCTCCACCTTTTGTGCCTAAAGCACCTTTTCCTCAACGCCTTCAAGATAATAAGAAGAAACACAACACAAAAGGAATCCTAGACGTCTTTAAGAATGTCCAAATCAACATTCCCTTCTTAGATGCCATTCAACAGATACATTCCTATGCCAAATTGCTTAAGGACCTAACCACAGTTAAGAGAAAGAATTATATCCTTAGGCATGTTGATGTTGCTGCATCAGCAACTAGTTTCATCCAACAGAAGGTTATACCCAAATTTAAGGACCCAGGGTGTCCCACCATTGCTATCAAGATAGGGAGCACAATCATTGAAAAATGCTTGCTTGACTTAGGAGCTAGTGTGAACCTTTTACCCTATTTTGTCTACAAATAATTAGGTTTGAGGGAGTTAAAACCCACCGACATCACCTTGAGTTTAGCAGATAGGTCAACTAAGGTCCCCAAGGGAGTTATAGAAGATGTCATTATGAAGGTTCAAGAGTTTTACTATCATGCTGATTTTGTCGTGCTAGATACTGAGCATGTTGGCAACCCCGGTAGTCACGTGCCTGTCATTTTAGGACGCCCATTCCTCGCTACTGCTAATGCAGTCGTGCGGTGTAGGATTGGAATGCTGTCACTATTTTTCGGAAACATGAAGATAACACTAAATATTTTTAATAATGGCACAAATTTGCATGAGTCTGATGACTTTGAGGATGTTAACATGATTAATTGAATGATAAGACATATGTTTGAGGAAAATTCTTACTCTGATCCATTATAACAATGTCTGGCCCATTTTGGCCATAATTTTGATATGGATGAATCTGTTCAAGAGGTGAATGCCTTACTTGACTCTACTCCTTTGTTGGATACTAGATGCTGGAAGGCTAAAATTGAACCATTACCTGTCTCTACATCTGAGCCTACTCCATCTGTAGTTTGTCTACCTAAGTTAGAGTTGAAACCTTTACCTGAGACTTTGAAATATGCCTTCCTTAGAAATGCAAAAATTTTACCGGTTATCATATCTTCTAGTCTAGAGAAAGAACAGGAAGAGCAGTTGCTTAAGGTTCTTAGTACCCATCGTGAAGCAATAGGTTGGACTATAGCTGATATTAAGGGAATCAGTCCTTTGATTGTCATGCATCAGATTCATCTAGAAGAAAATGCAAAGTCATCAAGAGAACCATAGAGAAGACTTAACCCTGTCATGAAGGAGGTAGTTAGGAATGAAGTTATTAAGTTGTTGGATGCAGGTATCATATACCCAATTTCTGACAGTGAGTGAGTCAGTCCTATCCAAGTAGTTCCAAAGAAGTCAGGTGTTACTGTCGTGAAGAATGAGAACAATGAATTGGTTCCAACTAGGATCTAAACTTGTTGGCGTGTGTGCATAGATTATAGAAAATTGAATTCGATGACCCGAAAAGACCATTTTCCCTTGCTCTTCATTGATCAAATGTTAGAACGCCTCTCAGGCCACTCCTACTATTGTTTCCTTGATGGTTATTCTGGTTATAACCAAATCCCAATTGCTCGTGAGGACCAAGAGAAGACAACTTTCACGTGTCTATTTGGCACATTTGCTTATCACTGCATGCCCTTTGGGTTATGTAATGCACCTGCTACTTTTCAACGGTGTATGTTAAGCATTTTCTCTGACATGCTCGAGAGATTTTTGGAAGTATTCATCGATGATTTCTCCGTTTTTGGTTCTAGTTTTGACACATGTTTACACCATTTGACACTTGTCCTTAAGCGTTGAATAGAGAAGAACCTAGTTCTCAACTGGGAGAAATGCCACTTCATGGTGAAGTTAGGTATAGTTTTAGGACACAGAGTCTTTGAGCGGGGGATTGAAGTTGACAAAACTAAAATTAACCTCATTGCTAATTTGCCACCTCCCACCACTGTTCGAGAGGTGAGATCGTTTCTGGGCCACACTGGTTTTTACCGGTGCTTTATTAAAGATTTTAGTAAAATCACAAAACCTTTATGTGGTCTGTTGGCTAAGGATGTTCCTTTTGAGTTTTCTTCCGAGTGTCTCGTGGCCTTTCAAAGGCTAAAGTCTGAGATAACCTCCGCTCCCATTATTCGACCTCTAGATTGGAACCTACCATTCGAGGTGATGTGTGATGCCTCAAACTATGCGATCGGTGCTGTTTTGGGGCAGCGTATAGAGAAACTCCCCCATGTTATTCACTGCGCCAGTAAGACGTTAAATAACGCACAACTCAACTATTCTACCATAGAGAAAGAGTTGTTGGTAGTAGTTTTACCTTAGACAAGTTTTGCCCCTACTTAATCGGTTCGAAGGTCATAATTTACACTGACCATGCTGCCTTAAGGTATCTTTTTGCCAAAAAAGATGCAAAGGCTCGACTTATTCGTTGGGTCCTCCTACTTCAAGAATTTGACCTTGAAATCCGAGATAAGAAAGGTGTTAAAAATGAGGTAGTTGGCCATTTGTCTAGGCTGATTATCGAACCATATGTTGAGCCAGTGTCTGAAAACTCTCCTGATGAACAACTTATTATGGTTTCCCACACTATTACTCCCATGGTATGCTGACATTGTCAACTACTTGGTCACAGAACAAATGCCCCCTAATTGGAATAAACAGGAACGTTCGCGTTTCCTTGCTAGGGCGAAGTGGCATTTTTGGGATGAACCATATTTATTCAAGTGATGTCCTAATCAACTCATCAGACAGTGCATCCCTGACTAAGACCAACGTTTCATTCTCTCTTTTTGCCATGACTAAGCTTGTGGTGGTCATTTTAGTGGGAAGAAAATTGTTGCAAAAATTTTACAGTGTGGATTTTACTGGCCAACACTATTTCACGATGCACAAGAGTATTGCAAGGCATGTGATAGATGTCAACGTCTTGGAAAAATTTCTTGAAGGAATGAAATGCCACTTAATCCAATCCTCATCATCGAAATCTTCGATGTTTGGGGAATTGACTTTATGGGCCCCTTCGCTATGTCATTTGGATATCTTTACATCCTAGTCGTTGTTGATTATGTTTCTAAATGGGTTGAAGCAACACCATGCAAAACCAATGATCATAGAGTGGTGGTCCAATTCCTTAAGGATACAATTTTTGCACATTTTGGTACACCTCGTGCTATTATTAGTGATGGGGGTACACACTTCTATAATCGTGTCTTTGATGCACTAATGAGAAAGTATTTTATCACCCACAAAGTTGCTACTCCTTACCACCCGCAAACGAGTGGACAAGTTGAGATATCCAACCAGGAAATTAAAACTATCCTTGAGAAAATGGTTAACACGGAAGGATTGGTCACTTAGACTGAGTGACGCTTTGTGGGCTTACCGAATGGCTTACAAAACTCCTATTGGAATATCTCTGTATCAGTTAGTCTACAGGAAGCCCTGCCACCTCCTTGTTGAGTTAGAACATAAGGCGTATTGGGAAATCAAACGCCTGAATTTTAACCTTGATAGGGCTGGTGAACAGAGGAAGCTCCCGTTATCTGAACTAGAGGAGATTCGGAACGATGCCTATGATACAGCAAAACGGTATAAGGATCGTATGAAGGCCATACACAACAAAATTCTCCATCGCAAAGAATTTTAACCCGGTCAAAAGGTCCTCCTTTATAACTCTCGGTTGCATCTATTCCCTGGAAAACTGAAATCCCGATGGACCAAACCTTTTATTTTTCAGAAAGTGCACCCATATGGTTCTATTGAGGTCTTGGATACCAATGATGGTAACAAATTTCAAGTGAATGGACATAGATTGAAACCATACCTTAAGTACATTAGTCCAGCAGTTGAGGAGATACTATAAGAAGATCCTGTCTACCTGAATTAATTTATCTGAGCCATGCTGGTCTAGCTGAAGACATAAAACTTAGTGCTTGTTGGGAGGCAACCCATTCAATTCTGAGCATGTCTGAGAAAACCTGAATAATCATTTGTGGAGACTTAACCCATTATGAGATTATAACCTTTCTTGTTCGTTGAGTGATTTCTTTTGCAATAACTCCGAGTAGAATGAAGAGCTACTCAACCTCGTAGTTTCAATATAATTGTTGATCTCATAATGTTGCATTATTTTTCTCAACCACCGAGGATGACATCAGGATTACGTACAATCCTCAAACTTGTAGTCTGATATGATTCATGGCATACACTTACTAACTTGGAAAAAAGATAGGTCCTAACCATCATCAAATCATGACCATCATCCATCTATATTTCTAGGGAGTCTTATGAAGAAAAGAAAAATAAAGTTCTAGTAGTACAAGTTGCCTCTAAAAGAGTGTTCATCAAAGTATGAAAAAAAAAGAAAGAAAGAGAGATAGAAGTCAATTTCAAGTCCTGTATCTCCCCAAGAAATCCTTAAACCTCTTTCACCACTACCATCTTCATCCTACCTACTGGATTCTAAGGAAGCAAGGTTAGATTTTGATCAGATGAGAAGTTGAGTGAGTGTCCCTTTCTTTAATACAGTGATTGATATTCTTTCCTATGAGATCAGTCTTCTAAAAAGTAATACGTTCGTTCAATATTTGTGAGTTATTTTTCATTACTCATACTCATATACGAGTGAAACAATATCGAGCAATTTATTTTTGAGAGTATGACTGTAAGGCTAAAGTCGAGGCGAAATGAATTGGGAAGGGGATTGAAGTCATGTTCTATCTGAACCAAAGTTGTATTCTTGTTCGCTATTCACACACACACACTTTGAGACTTGAAAATAGTTGAAGGGTTTTTAGCATTTCGGATAGTGTCTTGAACTTTATTTGCTTGCTAAAATCATAGTTGATTGAATATGATTTCTAATGCACTAAACATCTATCAAAAAAATGAATTTGGGACCTTGCTGCATTTTGAACCCGTGAATTTTGTAGGTATATTCACTGCAAACACTCACGAGACAAAACTCGTCCACTAAGGGGTAACCTAGGGATTTAACGTCTTAGTGCTCGTGCTAAGTGCAACCGCGATTCCTGCGAAAATAAGTTAGATTTTTCACTTTTTTATTTGCTCAAGGACTAACAAAATATAGGTTTGGGGGTACTTGTTGAGTGCATAATTATTACATATTTACCCCTCAATTTATGTTAGATAGTGCTCAAATTTTGTATCATTCTAATTGTTTCTATATTTTTTTCAGAGAAATGGAATACAAGTGCTTCAATTGCAAAATTTGGCTAAATCATCTAAAATTACTAAGAGCACCCCTAAATTTCTATCAAAGCCACCATGAGAATACATGCAAATGGCACATGCAGACCAAGTCAATTCAGTCAAAGGGCAGTCAAAACCAGGTCAAGGGCTGGATTGGAATTACGTTTGAATCAAAGTGAAAAAAAATGATCTAGATGACATCATCATGATGTCACTACCAAAGCTTTACAATCTTCCAATGGACCCCACCAAATTAATTATTCAAAGAAAAATATCCCACCATCCACCCTAATATAATCTACCAAATCTTGGTTTTACCAATTAACTATTCGGTAATCCTACACTTACTGCAAAACCTACTGCATACGATGTGGCGGTGCTGTGGCGTGCAACTCATCACATGATATGGCAAACACTGAACTTATTATTTTTTTTGTTTGCTTTTAAAACATCTCTACAACCACACCTCCACCATCACCACCACCTCCACCATCATCATGATCTTCCCACCGTCACCACCACCAACCCATTCCACCACCGCCATAGATCAGAGATCAGATAGAGGGGGAGAGAGAAAGAAAGAGATGTGGGAGAGTGGCTGAACTTTTCCAGATCTTAAAAAATTCAGATCTAGAAGAGATCAGGGAGAGAGGGGAAGAGAAACAGAGGGGCTAGAGAGGGAGCCACAGGATCAGCTACCACCGCCACCAATCACCACCGTGCCATCACCATTACCATTTCCCTCCCTCTCTTTCTCTTCTCTTTCTCTTTTTCTTGATTCTTCTTTCCCTCTTGATTTCTCCCTCTTGATCTCTCTCTAACTCTTCCTATTTGAGATCTAAAAAAATATTCTAGTTCTGATTTCAGATGTGGGATTTTTAGCTTCTCTCTTCACTCTCTTCATTTCTCACTTTAGTAATAAAAAAACAGAAAAAAAATTAATTTCTCTTTAGGTCCTCTTATTATCTTCCAAAAAAAAATATTCAGGTGGTTGGGGTTATGAAGGTGGCGGTGAGGGAGGGGGAGCGGGTGGAAGGTGCTGTTTGCCCTTTCTAGGAGGGGAGGTGTGCCCGTGGGGTTGTGGAGATGGCGATGGTGGTGGAGGTGGAGGGGAGGTGTTGTTGGGCCAGGAATTTTGTTTCTAGGTACTTGGGGATGGTGGTGGTGGTGGTGGCGGGTATGGCGGTGGGGGAGAGAGCGACAATGATGGTGAAGGCATCTTCTTCCTCTCATCTGTAGGGGTGTGGTGGTGGGCGAGAGCCGCTCATCTGTTCTTAGTTTCTTGATTTGGTTTGGAAAAATTGCCACATCATATGATGAATTGCACAAAATTGAGGCGCCACATCATCGCCACATCTTATGTAGGAGGTTTTGCAATATGTTTGGCAGTAAGTGTAGCATTACCATTAACTATTATATTTTGGTAAACTTTGTGTGGGGTCTATATGCCTTTTTTAACTCAATTATGAATGCCAACCATATTATCTACTTTTATTTTGAAATCCTCTCTTAATTAGTCTTAATTCCCTAAAGATTTTGGGCGGACCCACTTGGTAGTAATTATCATATCTTGTCTCCCACCTTTTAGCCTTGCATATTTGACTTAAACCCACCTATATTCCTATGTATTTAAGAAGGAAGCTGGGGGATTTCTATATAAAGAGAGGTATCAACTTGGAAAAAAGGGGGGAGGAAGAAAAAGAAAAGCAGAGAGTGAAAAAGAGTTCTGCGTGATTGTGAGTGTAGAGAGCTAGATAGTAGTAATATCAGAGAATATTTGAGAGTGTTGTCTTCCAGTGTTTAGTTGTGATTTAAATGTTCTTACCAATGGATATTTATTTTGCTTTTGATTTCACAGTCATGAGTAGCTAAATTTCATCTCTAGGATTGAAGAGGAAGCTAGTTATGTGCATGCCATGATAATTAATTTTGATCTTCATCTCTCTCAATAATTATTTTTAGCGAAAATGATTTGTCTTCTCGTAGCATTTATTTACTACACTTTGGCTTTTTAATGAAATTAGTATATATACCTTTATTAATTATGCTTAGATCTGATATAATATACTTAACTCTTGTTTTGATATTATATGCTTAACTTTGACAATTAATTATTGGAATTGTTATTTTTGAAAGTGAAGATAATCATATTATTTATTTTGGTTATTTTAAATATTAATGAAAATACTTTCCGAATCCATAACATTAATTTGTATTGGGTTTGAGTTATATTTGAAGAGAGATTAGAGAGAGTCAGATTAATGGTATGCATATAACTAGTGGAATATGAAATCTTAGTTTCCTCATATTTGTAGTAAGTTTTTGTCATTTTTTGTGTGTTTTCAAATCCATCTAAGACCTCATTCTCTCTTAACCCTTGATTAAGTTATTCTTACTTACTCCTTAATCCCTGTGTTCGACCTGTACTTGCCGTTGTCTCAGTAGACAACCGTGCGATTGCGGTAATTTTTATTGAGTAGAAAATCTATACTAATCAAGCAATTGTTACTATTCACCGGTTATACTATTCAATGGGTACTATTCATCGATTGTATTCAATAGAACTGCTCATCAGCTACTATTTGACTAGCAAAAGAATTCATAGTGTTACATTTTCACTCCAATCAACACTTTTGCCCTAAAAAAGAATAAATCACTCTAAAAGCTTTCAAATAAACTTTTGTGGGGTCACAACCTACTTAGTGGGTTATTGAGCCCACTTTCCTCCCTTTTAAACAAAGAAACTATGATATGCATCACAGGCCTTAAGTTTGAATCTTGGGTTTGCAACCCATTATCAATTTTGGGCTTCACAAGCCCACTTCCAATGAAGTTGGTGTCCTTATCCACTTCACTAAATCTTTGGGCCTCAAAGGTCCAATTCAAACAAAAGGGTTTTATAACCCCCTTCTTCTCTCTTTGGGCTTGACATGCCCATTTCTCCCAAAATCCTAAGCACCCAATAGTCAAAACAAGATTAATCTCTCGTAGAATAAGATAAAACTAAGTTAGATTTACTTGACTCTAGATTAAGGATGCATTAACAAGTATGTTGCTTGTTAATTTTGGGATTAGTCTAGAAATTCTTATAAACTTGTTAAGTGAGGCTACAAAAGACAGGCATCTCAGCTCGACATTCGTGTCTAAGCAGGGTCGATGGTCTTGCTCACTTGATTAAGCTGGGCAAATTCTTAAACGAACCCCACTTTATGTAATCAAATGATTTTCTAATCAAATCAAAGAAAAATAAATTATTTTTTAGTTAATTAAATCATTTGCATTATTTCCAGGTCTTGTTAATCCAAGAGCTTTTTAGGATCTATAGAGTATTCTCGCGTGAATCTCTAGGCAATACTCATCCATTTTTTCAAAATCATCGTGCCACATGTGCAACAGTGAACACATGTTATCATCGTCATCAAAAGACCCACTGGGCCATGTGTACCAATGCACATGTCAATCATTTTCAAAATCAACGAACTTTTTTCTTGTGCCATGTGTACAGTAGTATACACGTGTCACATCACGGAGTCTAAGTGATCGTATACTTGGATATCATGGTTGCCAACACTTAGAATCGTATCTAAGAGTCTTCCTCGGCACGCTCGTGGAACAACATCCACATGCACTATGACCGCTTGTGCGTGGGATCAAGATCACATATATCTTTATTACTTATGGAATCACGTCTACTCGTAATTCTCGAACCACATTTGGGACAGAGCCCATTCATGCCTGATTGTTTGTATATGGAATAGCGTCCATATATTAACAGCTTTTTCATGGTTGTCAACACTTAGCATCGCGTCTAAGTGTCTTCCTTGGTACGCTCGTGGAATAGCATCTACGTGCACTATAACCGCTTATGCGTGGGATCGAGCCCACGTATATCTCATTACTTGTGCAGTCGCGTCCACTCATAATTCTCGGGCCACACAGGGGACATAGCCATTCATGCCCAGTTGTTTGTACATGGAATAACGTCTATGTATGAACCGGTTGTTCGTGGAATTGAATCCACGTCTAACCATTGCTTGCTTTGTAGGATAAAATCCACTTGCTTGTCTTTGTTTGATTATGAGACAAAATCCATGAACAAATATGATTGCCACATATGGAATACAATCCATATGTTCTTTGTTTACACGTGGAATCACATCCATATGTAATGTTCTTTTCATGCATGTATTTTTAGATGAAATGTGTATATTATCTTTTTCACTTTTGCTCCATAACTTTATCACTATGAACCGTAGATATAGTGGGCTGCAAATTATTTTTCTTGTGCATTCTCTCTCCTAGAATAATCGTAATTAGATTAAGAATTCCCTAAAATATCCTTAGTTATGAAGTAGAGGCCGATCTCACGATTGGACGGTTTTCGGGTTCCTAATACCTTTCCGACCCGTACCAAGATTCCCTTATCCTCAATCTCTGACCGCAAACCATCTATTTTGGATCACCGCCATAGTTTTTCTCTGAAAAATTAGTTTAGGTTGCTTTTCTAAATTTTGGGTCCTGATTTCCATAAATCAAGTGGCGACTCCTTACATTTCTCCCCATCATCATTTTCCCCTCATGTGGGCGAACCAATCGCCTCATTTTTCTTCTCTTCCCTCACTCTCTCTCTCTAAAGTAGAGAGGTGGAAGGAGGAGTTAGTTAGTGGCTGGATTCACGGCTCCATACACCCCTTCAAGGGAGGCTTTCAATTGCTAGCTCGACCAAAAGATTCAAGAAAAGAATGAATCCTAATAGTAGGATTATTTTTGCTAGTTCCTCATCAAACTTTTTGGGGGTTTAAAGTTTTATTTTGGAAATTATCTTGACAAAAAATAATTGTGATGGCCACTCTGTGAGGTTAATTACCCTGATGTAAACTAGTCAGAGCACTCTAAGAGGCCTGGATGTCTGGGTATAAAAAAAACTAGGAGTCATCCTGGGAGTCAACCTGGGAGTCAACCTGGGAGTACTTCTAGCATTATCCTTTTGATTTGGATGCGTACAAACTTTAAATTTTCACCCAACTTTCTACTTGTTATAATTCAATTTAGTTCCAAGGCGGGAAGCCCGCTCACCTCTTTCGACAGTTATGGTACAATTTTATTTTTTATTTTACTTCTAGTTGGACTTATTGGCCCCATCATCAAGAATTTAAAAAATATATATAAAGAAGGAGGTTATATAGCCCCCTTATATAACCTAGCTCCCTTGTGGGACCTGGATGCAATACATGTAGGGGTTGAATTTTGGAGAAATATTCTCATCATTGTGTATATCATCATATTAAAAATTAGCTCGTTCTAAAACTTCTAACCCCTACAAATTAGCCCCATATAAATTGGTAAGTCTTAAACTTTTTTTCACTGTTGATTTAAAACGGGCTAATTTGAGGTTTGAAGTTTTAGAATGGATTGATTTCAGGTGAATATGTTCTCCTCACTATATAGATCAACCTCTCCAAAAATTAGCCCCTTAGATACATTGCATGTAGGTCCTACAAAGGAGGTTTTTAAGGGGTTATATAACCTTCTCAAATCATCTCGTAAAAAAAAGGAAAAATTTAGGCATCTTTATTAACGACTGATATTTCAATCTAACTGTTCACGAGGTTAGAAGTTTTAGAATGGGCTAATTCTCGAATATGATGATCTACATAGTAAATAAAACATCCTCACTGAAAATTAACATTTGGATCTTCTCCGTGTGAACACCATTTTGTCCTAAAAAACTAAGTGGTGCAATAGCGGCATAATAAGACATGGTGCAATATCCCTCCTTATATATATATATATATATAATGCAGCTTGCATAGGAGCCGTGTATGAAGTTGCATGATTTATCTATTTTTTTAACTTCTTTTTAAGAAATACCGAATAAATCCCGTCATGTTATTTATTTGTTTACACTTGATTACACTTGCCAACGTGGTCATATGGAATTGATCCAAGGGCTGACTTTTTTTTACGATGATCTACTCACGTCTAGATCACATCAGCATATACACTGTCATTAGTGGGCCCACCTGCATCTTATTTTTTTCGATAATAACGTACCGCATAATTTGTCAAATCACACGCGCTACGCGCGTGTGAAGGGGCAAATTGAGTTTGTCGCACGAAGCGCGCACGAGTTTAATGAAAGCGCGTTTGGACATCACGCGTTGCGTGATTTATCTTCTTTTTTTTAACTTCTTTTTAAGAAATACCGAATGTATCCTGTCATATTATTTATTTGTTTACACTGGGTTACACTTGCGAATGTGGTCATATGAAGTTGATCCAAGGGCTGACTTTTTTTTTATGATGATCTACTCAACGTTTAGATCACATCAGCATATACACTGTCATTAGTGGGCCCACCTGCGTCTTATTTTTTTCAATAATAACGTGTCGCATAATTTGTCAATTCACACGCGCGTAGGGCAAATTGAGTTTGTCGCGCGCGAAAGACGCGCAAGTTTAATGAACGCGCGTAGCGCGTGATGGATAGCTAACTCACACGCGCTTTTGGGGTGGCTCGTATATATATATATATATATAACAGATCAACATACAACTTTAGTTGTACATTTCACATGTACATTGGCATGTGGGGCCTACATGAGGTTGATCTAAAGGCTGATATTTTTTTAGAATGCTCTCTTCACCTTATAGATCATCCTCACTAAAAATCACCCAATTTTAAAACTGTTTAGCCCCATTAAAAATTGATTCTTTTTTTTCATCATTCATTATTCACTGTTAATTTTTAATGAACTTCTAATTAATTTTTAATGGGACTAAAATTTTTAGAATGATATGATTTTTAGTAAGGATTCTGCTTATTTTATAGATCATTCTCACTAAAAATTAGCCTTTGGTTCCTCACCTTGTGGGCCCTACAACCAATCTAAGAATAACGATGTACACGAATCCAGACTCTATATGACAATGTTATATAAAGTTATCCAGGTCACGTGGGGCGACATAGATTTAAATTAAAGTATTGCCACATCATCTTTCAGACTCTTATAGCCTCTCAAAGGCCCTTGTAGCCACTGGCAGAGCCAGCACATGCCTAGTGGGGGAAGCTGCCCCCACTAAAAATATGTAATTTTTTTGTTGTTCTATATTTATGTACGTGCATTTAAGAGGAGGGTTCAAATGCTCCAATTCAAATCTCAATTATGTGGAGCCTACATAGAGAGGACTCAAGGGCGGAATTTTGGTGAACACTTTTTCTCACCATGCTGATTATCATATCTAAAAATTATCTCATTCTAAAACTTGTAACTATACCAAAAGCTCGTTGCAAATTAGTGGTAAAATTGACATCTTTAAAACATTGAAAATTCAAGATTTTGATGGACTTGTTTCAAGGGGATAGAAATTTTAGAATAGACTAATTTTTCTATACTCTAATCTAAATAGTGAGTAGAATGATAGGATCATATTCTGTGGTCCCAATCCTGTTGAGCCCTCCATGTCTATTGGTTCACTGGAACCGTAGGATTCATAGAATTGGATGTCTAATCGTGTTAGGTGTCTGCACTATCTACGGTTACTAATCGATGGAACCCTCGTTGAGGCGTGACAAATATTTGCGCGTGACAGAACGTTAAGGCATCAGATAGAAGTGATTATATTAGCTAATTATTATTTTAAAAATAATATAATATTAATTATTTTAGGGATTAAGTAGTTTTTATTACTAGGAATTTCTATTTTATAAGATTACTATTTTTAGTAGGATAAGTATTCCCTTTTCTTGGTGATCAAGTATTGTAGCTATTATAAATATCCATTGGGTGATCAATTGAATAACAAGTAAGAAGATTATTTTAGTTACGGGTTACTTTGTGTATTATTTGGGTTGCTCGTGCTGGCCTCTGGGTAAGAACCAAATCCGTTCTTATCAATTAGTATCAGAGCCAATCTGATCAAACCCCACTTCCCCCCTTCATCTTCACCATCATCATCTCCTTCTCTATCTTCCTCTACCTCCATCGACCACCACCATCATCGTTAAAAAAAAAATGAACAAAATTGTCTGAGAACAGAAGAGGATTGCATCGTGGATTCATCATCTTCTACCACGCCAATAATATGAAAAGAAGATTAAGGAGAAGAAGGAAACATTTAATTAGCCTATCGCCGTTCAACATCAGGAATCATCTCTGATAATATCTGTTGTGTGAAGGGAAACCTCAGCCATCTTGCATACAGGGAGAACCTAAACATCTAAATCAGTAAGTCCTACACACTTCTGCTCTTTCAATTTCTTCATCCTAGCCCCAGGATTTGATAAAACCAGCCCCCTAACTATAATAACCCAAACCTATTCCTTATTAATTTATCACCCGTCCAAAAAACCACCCTACTTTAAACCTTGGACACTCATTTCAACAGCCAGTAAACCCTATGCCCATCCCTAACCTAATCACCCCTTTACCATAGTCCCACTTACACCATAACATATTCAATACCCTTTAACTTACACCAACCCCGATGTACCATAATCCCACCATCTTGCACCTTCTTTTAGGGGTGTCAATAGGTACCAAAGTACTCAGAACCGAATCGATACCAGAACTGTTTTTTGCGGTTCCGGGACCTTATTTTGTGGATCCGATAAATTTCGGATCTATCCGTTTTAGATCCGTTTAATTTCGGATCCATTTTGGATTCACCCAACGGGTACCCGTGGGTACCCGGTTCCGTATAAATTTTATAATTTTATAGTTTAATTTACTATTATATAATAATTTTTTAAATTTTTTTAATTAAAAATAGAAACCAATGACTATTATATAACAAATTTCATAATAAAATAATTTTTATAATTAAATAAAATACGAAAATACAAAATAAAAAATACAAATAGGTTTTATGTGAAAAAAATAAAAAAAAATAATTAAAAACGGGTATCGGGTACCCACGGGTACCTGCGGATCCTAGCGGTACCGGATCCGGAACCGAAAGGATCTGGAACCGCTTTATATTAACGCGACCGGATCTGGAACCGTCCCGTTGACACCCCTACCTTCTTTTTATCGTAGACCAGCAACACCCACCCATTCATCTTCGCCAGACTCAATCAACCCAAATCCCAGCCATACCACTCAAACCCTAACCCTTGGCCAACAATTAGCCTAAGCCCTCCAGTACCCACCACCCAAACCCTACATCCATTATTCCCTTACCAAAACCCACTTCCCCTAATCCGTGCCTAATCACTAAGCCCTTAACCTTTAAAAAAAATTAGTACAATACCCAGCAGTCCGAGCCTAACCTTTGGTTGAGTAGGGTTTGTCTTTTTAGAAAAAAAAAAGTTGGATATGAATATTTGGTTGGGTAAGCAAGGTGATTGGTTTTGTGAGCAAGATAAGAGATTTCCACAATTTTATGGACCTCAGTATTCTGAACCAAAAACATGGATGTCTCAAGTAGAGTTGTATTTTGAAGTTCACAATACTCCGAAGGATCAAAAAGTGCCACAAGCCAGTTCTCACTTTTTCGGTGAGCCGTTAGGATGGTACAAGTGGGTTCGTAGACTTATTTCATCGGTATCGTGGGAGTATTTAGCAGATAATTTATTGCGTAAGTATGGTAAAACTATCTACAAGGAACATCAAGAGGCTAAACTCGCCAAGGTCCGCCAAAAAGATGTTCAAGAAGCTCGTCTGGAATTCGATTCGATTAAGCAAGATATTAGTGCTATAAAGGGAATTCTTGAGAATATACTTGCAACCCTTACTGTAGAAACTGCACAGAAATCAGAACAATCATCCACATCTTTAGAGCCTATGCAAGAAATTGACGATGCTTCCATTCTTGTAGTTCAAGTGGAAGTTGAATTGCCTGTTCCTCCATCATCTTCTCCAACACCAGTGTCGTCTCCATCGCCTATTGAAGATACATGTCTAGTTCTTCATTTTGCTCAAGTGGAAGCCGAATTGAAGCCAATGGAAGAGAATGCGTCGAACGAGGTTGAGCTCGGATTGGACCTTGAGGGCAAGGTCCATGTCAAGGAGGGGGAATGATAGGATCATATTATGTGGTCCCAATCCAGTTGAGCCCTCCATGTCCATTGGTTCACTGGAACCGTAAGATTCATCGAATTGGATGTCTAATCGTGTTAGATGTCTCCACTATCTACGGTCACCAATTGATGGAACCCTCGTTGAGGCGTGACAAATATTTGCATGTGGCAGAACGTCAAGGCATCGGATAGAAGTGATTATATTAGCTAATTATTATTTTAAAAATAATATAATATTAATTATTTTAGGGGGATTATTATTTATATTTTAAGTAGTTTTTATTAATAGGAGTTTCTATTTTATAAGATTACTATTTTTAGTAGGATAAATATTTCCTTTTCTTGGTGATCAAGTATTGTAGCTATTATAAATATCCTTTGTGTGTTATTTGGGTTGCTCGTGCTGGCCTCTGGGTAAGAACCAAATCGGTTCTTATCAATCATCTACACCAAAACTCAGCTCTTTGATCATCTTCCTCTATATATGGAGCCACAAAATTTGCATTCCATATGGAAAATTTTGATTCCTTTAATATATGTATTGGAAAAAATAAAATATGTTGGGCTTTTTTTACCTTAATAAAAATAAAATGTTGGGGTTTTTTAGCTATGATCTTACCAAATTTTTATAGGTATTTTAACAAAAAAAAAAAAAATTTGTTCTCTTATAGTGCGTGCCCACAATTGTAAATTCCTGGCTACGCCACTGCTTGTAGCCCGATATTAGGCACCTACCGCGGGTACAAGTGAGGGCATTAAAGTGAGGATAACGGAACGGCATGAGACTGATGTTATTGAATTTGAGATGTTTAATAAGTATGTTGAAAAGTATGGTCGAAAGTCAATGGACTAGGGAGGCAACCGTAGACTGAGATCTTATTGAATTTGAGATGTTTAAGTATGCAAGGACGTGTTTCAAATATGCAAGATTGAACAGACAAGCGGTTTCAAGAAGAAAAAAATTTCGGTCCGTTACAATTTACATATAAACTTGACTTGCTGCCCACGTTTATTTATGTATTTAACTCTCTACTTATTCTTACACCTTTTTAACACGGCACATTATGAGGATGATTAATTTATCATGCAGATGATCCCTACAAAAACAAATCACATCATTTCTAATACTTTTAAATCTATCAAAAGTTAGTTGATAATTAATGTTAATTAAAAAAGAAGGTCACAAAATCTTTTAAATTTTATGGGGCTAAAAATTTAATTTAGAAGAATGATAATTGTCGTGTTATTAAGACATGTTGGAAATGCTGAAGTAATTACTTTTAATCGCTAATCCAAAATAAAATTGAAATAATCATGAGTTTATTTTGTGCATTTGTATTTATTTTAACTAGCGATAATATGTGTATTTGACACAGAACATAACGACATTCATTTTCGTCATCTAAAATTTGATCAAGTATATGTTAGTATGTGATTTTGTGCATTTAGCACGTGTCGATCGACATGCCATCGGGATACCATGTGTCATCTACACCTTGTTCTTACTTAACACCTAATTTATTTATTTTTTTAAATTTTGGTATTGGTGACTAGTTTCATTTTGAAAATTTTTGCGAATCTTTTATAAAAATATAATTAAATTGTCGAAAACAGGTTTGTAGATAAAAAGTTCTAACATTTTTAATTTTAAAAAAAATTAAAGTTTACAAATTTGTTCTCCTCCACATGTACAACACCTTCTTTTTACTCTATGTTTACACAACTTTTTTTTTTTAAATCTAAAACTCATATTTATTATATGCTATTTAGATACTTTTTATTACGAAATATCCATTGATTATGAAGCTATATGTGTTTGTGTAGAAAATAAAGAACAAATTAAGTTTGTAAGAAGACGAATCTAGACCGATCTTTGTCTTAAGACCATTGTGTTTTGCTATATAGATTTCACATATTTTGCGAAGTATTTTCAAATATATAACCTAACCTCGTAAACATCGGTGAAGGGCATTGAAAATCGAATTATGACTGTGGTCATTTTCTATTGTTTTTCTTTTTTCAAATTCTCTTAGTTATTAAAGTCAAAACACGATTAGCACTCACAATCTCATAAAAAATAAAAAAAACTAATGACACATTGTATTAATATCATTTGAATTTCAACTAATTAATGCCGGCCGGTAGACCATTTTTGGTTGTGAATGATAACTGACCAAGGTCTAGGGACACCTCTAAATTTAGAAAACACTAGTGGTCTATCTATATAAAATAAGTAACAATAATATCTTTTGGACCAACTATTTTACAGAAGTAGTGCCCAATGCTTATGTGGCATGGTAGAGTCCACCACTTTTTTTCTCCCAAAAATATTTTGAAAGAATTTCTAACCTACATGATAGTAGAACCTACTATGCCACATAAGCATCAGGCACCACTTTTATAAAATGGTAACAACGCAGCTAGATAGCTAGCTAGCTAGTTATTACCTAGCTAGTAAAATGATCTCTCATTATTCTCATGTGTGTGTCTAAACTTAGAAAACCCTAAAGTTTGAGTTTTCTAAAACAGGTTGGTCGGTGGGTTTCTCAAAATGTGAAACTATGGGTGGCTAAAGTAATATTGTATTGGCAATTACTTTTGGCATCTCGTTCTTCTCATCCCTCTTTCTTTTTTCTTTATTCTTGAAAAACAAGTAAAACCAGTCTCATTAATAGCACAGAATATATATATATATAGAAGAAATTGCCGAGGAAATAACCAGAGGAAGGAAATAAAGTGGGTCCCACACACACTCTCTCTATATAAACCAACTTCATCATCTCTTCCATCTTCACACATCAACACAACTTGCTAGCTGCTGCATTCAAACCTTTCAATATTGTTCATCTTACAAACTCTCCATCTCTCTCTCTTTCTCTCTCTAACCAATTAATTACTCTTTCTCTCTCTAGCTAGAAAATATGGTTCTATCAAGGACTGCAACGGAGTCTGATGTTTCAATTCACTCCACCTTCGCATCTCGTTATGTTCGAACTTCCCTTCCTAGGTACTGATCGATGATCTCTCTTTCTCTCTCTCTAGCTCTTACTACTATATATCAATTAGAAAAGTAATTGAATTGAGTTGATGGGCTTATTTAATTTGATTTGATTTGTTGTTTTGTTAATTAATTAGGTTTAAGATGGGGGAAAACTCAATCCCAAAAGAAGCAGCATTCCAAATCATAAACGATGAGTTGATGCTTGATGGAAACCCTAGGTTGAATCTTGCTTCGTTCGTCACCACCTGGATGGAACCTGAGTGCGATAAACTCATCATGGATTCCATTAATAAGAACTACGTCGACATGGACGAGTACCCTGTCACCACTGAACTTCAGGCAAGTGATTGATCATCCATTCTCTCTGCACAATACACCTCTGGGTCCCTGTACTCCCAGTCACGTAATGCCACGTGTCCCTACGACCCTACGTAGTAGTACTAGTAGTATTCCAATTGCATGGTAGGTGCGCATCACCTCCCATCATTACTGACCGAACAACTAGTTTTTGGGTGGTGATACTCACCCAACTTACAACTAGGTGAACAAATACTCGTTAAATGGTTGGGTCAGTGAGTCAAAATGGCCGATTACGATATTTTACCTAGTTGACCCGATTTGATTGGCTGAGGAGGCTGACTGATGGTATTGGTGGGTTCATCCCTCCGCTTTGTTTACGACTTTTTTTGGCCCACCAATGTGTAATTGCTGAGGACTGCCATTGGATTCTTAAACGTGAGTCAACAAAGTCGCAGCGGCACGCTGGTAAAGTAGTATTTGGAAAATTAAAAAATTAATTTTTTGACGAATCGTTTTTACAAAATTGGTGTGAGACGCTTCTGATCCGGACCCATAACCTTTTTCCTTTTAAAAGTGTGTTTTAAAAGGGTTTACTTTACGAAACATACTCACTTTTTTGGAATTCTCTTCCCCAAACCCATCCGTTATCTCCTCATCATTTCAATTACATCCTCCAATTTTGTCTTTTTCAAACTTTTAAACATGGACCACCGTCCACCTCAAGGAGGATGTAAATCAAGTGCGTGCATTCTAGCATCACTCTTACTTTACAATTTACATGGCAGTGGAATCCACCGGGCTAAATAAGCATCTGGCATAGTTGGTCCAAATCGCATTTTATTTTTATTTATCGTAATTTTTTTTTGATATTATTGTTTTTCCTTAAAAATAAGAAAGAGTGTGATTCCTAATTTATTTTGATACTACTTAAATATTTGATTGGTCTTTAAGTTTCCTTTTTTGGAAATCACGCACAGAATCGATGTGTGAATATGATTGCACATCTCTTCAACGCGCCACTTGGAGACTCGGAAGCGGCAATCGGCGTGGGGACTGTGGGGTCGTCGGAGGCGATAATGCTGGCGGGGCTAGCATTCAAGAGGAAATGGCAGAACAATATGAAGGCCCTTGGAAAGCCCCACGACAAGCCAAACATCGTCACTGGTGCCAATGTTCAGGTATCAAAATTAATTTTTACATTTTTAAATTATAATTTAAGTTTTTCTATAGTTAATAGTTTTTTAATTGAGAGATGCTAGAGGGACCCTCAATCTGTATAAAAAAACAGATTGAGGCATCAGTCCCAAGCATTTCTCTTTTTAATTATCACTAGGATGAGATTAGAATTATTTAATTATTATTAAATGAAAAATAACAATAAGCAGTGGTGAACTGGTGAAGGCACGTAACGGCCCATGGGGAATGTGCCCTAGGATGTTTTGAATTTTTAAGATGAAGTGTATATGTTTACAAACACTCAATTGTGTGTATGTTTTGTAGGTGTGTTGGGAGAAATTTGCAAGGTATTTCGAGGTGGAACTTAAAGAGGTGAAACTGAGTGAGGGTTACTATGTGATGGATCCTGCGAAAGCCGTTGATTTGGTAGACGAAAATACTATCTGTGTCGCCGCTATCCTTGGTTCAACCCTTAACGGTGAATTCGAAGATGTAAAAGTCTTGAACGATCTCTTACTCGAAAAGAACAAGAAGACGGGGTACGTTCTTTTTTTTTTCTTTTTTTTTTTCCTTCTTTCATTTTTGGCGCACACGAGCTGATCGATTTTTTGATCTTGCATCAATGATGAATTACTAGCATTAGTAGTTGAACCCAAGATGCCGGCCCATTAGAAACATGGGCTTTAGGTTTGACCTGATTGGGACCGAAATCAGCTAACTCTTGGGAAATTTTAGAAGCGCACCTCTAAAATTTAGTGACGGACTCAAATTGGTTTGACATTGTTTAAGTCTCAACAGTTGCATTGGCTTTCTTAGGGAAATTTAATAGGGGTACCCGGGTGGGGTTATTGAGACACTAGGATTTGACAAAATCATATCGGGTTGGATATGCAATTATCTAACAGTTACTAAATTATAGATGTTTGTTTTTAATTTTTCGAATGATAAAGACCATTTATCATAAGATTCTAAACCATTGGATACAGATGGGATACACCTATTCATGTCGACGCAGCAAGTGGTGGATTTATCGCACCGTTTATATACCCAGAATTAGAGTGGGATTTTCGTTTACCGTTGGTGAAGAGTATCAACGTTAGCGGACACAAATACGGCCTCGTCTATGCCGGGATCGGTTGGGTCATCTGGAGGACTAAAGAAGACCTGCCAGAAGTGCTCATTTTCCATATCAACTACCTGGGAGCTGATCAGCCCACCTTCACCCTCAACTTCTCCAAAGGTATATATATCATCAGTTGTTAATCGGATCCAATCAACGGTTCTGATTTTATATCTTCATTGAGGGTTTCGATTTTGTGAAATGCAGGGTCAAGTCAAGTTATCGCTCAGTACTATCAATTGATTCGCTTGGGTTTCGAGGTGAGTCCCCCCCAAATTCAAATACTAAATTTATATAGTTATATGGAACTAATTAAATTCATTTTGTTATCACAATTTTGGTGGGGATGTCAATGGGGTATTCCAGTACCCCATAGCTAGTCAATTGGAACTGGAATCAACTATTTCGGTTCCAAATCCACATATTTTGGTTTCTAGAACTGGAACCGCTTTTTTACAGTAAGGCTCCAGTTCCAGGATACGTATTTAGATATGGAAGCCAAACCTAGAAATACCGGAGGGGAGGATATAACTTTGTACGTTTTGTAGTGACTAGTGAGTGTGACCGGAACCAAGCTCATTCATTCTGATGGTTCCAGTTCCAGGTAGTTTGATGATACCGGAACTGCAACTAGAACCGGAACCAATCTATTGATACCCATAATGTCATACTTGAGTTGTTCTAAATGTTAGTTCCTAATCAATTTGGTGTCTAAATCTAATAGGGGTACCGAAACATCATGGAGAACTGTAGAGAAAACGCGATTGTACTGAAGGAAGGACTCGAAAAGATCGATCGCTTCAACATTTTATCGAAAGACAATGGAGTTCCTCTAGTAGCATTTTCTCTAAAGGACCACAGCCGTTACAACGAATTTGAAATATCGGACTTGTTACGTCGTTTTGGATGGATTGTACCAGCCTACACAATGCCACCCGATGCTCAACACATAACGGTTTTACGTGTGGTTATAAGAGAAGATTTCTCTCGTACTTTAGCCGAACGCCTTGTCATTGACATAGAGAAGGTTTTGCATGAACTCGACAACCTTCAGGCGAAAATTACAGTGAAAAAGACATCTGAGGAGAAGGAAGTACAAAATGTTAGTAATGGCAGAATCGTCGTTAAGAAGACGGCTTTAGAGACTCAGGAGGAGATTACCACTGCTTGGAAAAAGTTCGTATTGGAGAAGAAGACTAACATCGTATGTTAGAGATTAACAAATTAATTAATTAACCCATACTTATTTTTAATTTAATTTGTACTTCAGTAAAAAATAATGTTGCTTCGTTTTTGTTCTTCTAGTTTGAGGCTTTAGAGAGATTGACATGATAATCCTTTTTGAGGATTTTAGTTTCAAGGTTTAAATTTTGATGTAATAAGGTGTCCTCATCAGTTTTCAGATATTTGAATACAATAAGGTGATTTTTGTTAATTAAGATTTATATATTTAAATTGTTGTTTAATTAGTTTGTGACTTTTATTATAATTTGATTGAGAAATATGGATGCTTAATACATTTTTATTTTGAGAAATGTAAATTTTAATTGTACATTATACGCAAATAAAACACGGGTGATTACTAACAAGGGAATTCGAAAATGTGATGCATATAGAACCTAGACGACTAGTTTGGTAAATAATAATGTAGCTCATAATTTTGATTTAAGGAAAAGAAAGCGGAGATTCAAGAAGTTGGAAGTCATGAGTTCAATTCCCTTGAGGCTATTCCAACAATATATAAGATCTTAATCGGCAGTGTCTAGGGGTGAAAGAAGGGCGGGTTGGGTTGGGTTGATATGCTGACCAAGCCCAACCCAAAAGTCACAAAACCTCAACCCAATTAACCTCGGGAAAGGACTTCTCAACCCAACCCAACCCAACCCAACCCAAGCGGGCTATGTCTAAGTGATAGGGTTGCTTCGAGCTACTTCGGGTTGAATTTCTTTGTTATAATATTTAAAAGTACGTATGACACGATAAAGGTCAAAATAAAAAACCACTTAATAAGTAATAAATAACCAAGCGTGGCAAGACATGGCTCTTCAATTCATTCAACATTGGTGGACTAGCTATCATGCTGCAACGATGTTTTGATTGTGGTGGTTTACTTTTCTTTCTGGAGAAAGAAATTTATAAACTAGATAGATTAAGAGGTAATTTAGAAAGTGAGAAAAATTACCAAAGTGGATTGAAAAATAAAAAGTAATTCTAATTTACAGGATCTTATGACAAAGAGTGTTCCAGATTTTGTGCGCGCCCTACAAAGTCACCTACTACAATAAACCCTGCTTGGTATCCAACGAATATTTGTATCATGCAAATGCTAAGAATACCTCAAATTTTAATAGTTTTTGGTAGTATATTTTTATGGTAATTTGCAATGGCTATACAAATAAAAGGCATAATGGTTTTCGTAGCTTTGAAAGTGTTGTGAATTACTACAGCTATTAATATTTCATCCTATATTTGTATGGCCATTGCAAATTGCCATAAAGATATACCACTAAAAACCGTTAAAAGTTGAAGTATTCTTAGTATTTGCATGATGCAAACATTCATGGGATGCCAAACAGGACTATAATAACAAATATGTAATGGGACGCGTTCGGCAACCAAGGTATTTCCGACAAAAATAGCACAAAGTGTTATAACCGTTGGATTTGGCCCTTTCAACGGGTGGATGCAACGATGATGTGGCCACTACATTGATAATCGAGCTGCATTTCAGCTGCATTTGGGTTAAATTTAACTTTCTACTTTTCTATTTGGTGTGGGACCCATGCATAAAAAAATTCCAACCAAGATATTTTTTTCAGGCCATCATCTATCTCTCTCCCCCTCACTCTCTTGCTTCTTTCTCTCCACCTCCCCCAACTAAATACACTTCACCATCATCATTGTCACCAACACCGCTGTCACCACCGCCTCACCGGCTCCACCATCTTACTACCACATCAAAACCAGATCTAGTTTATAGGAAAAACCAGATTTGGATTTTGAACTTTTAGAGAGGGAGATCTGGACAGCCACCACGCCAACACCTTACTGCCGCCATTACCATGCAAGCTCTACTGCTCTAGAGTTTTAGAATTCTCTTGATCGTTCTCTATCCTCTCCTCTCTTCTTTATCTCCCTCTAGATTTGTCAATTCCAGCAAGAAAAAGACATCAGAGAGGATTTTTTTGTAGGCAGATTGTTTAAAAAAAAAAAAAAAACTATTATACCACGTACCAGGTCAGTCAGATTAATGAGAAAGATCAACACAAAAATCAGAGAAAAAAAAAAAAAAGAGAATATTTCTTCCCCTTCTTTCATGGAGTTTGTCTGGTTCATGTAAGGGTCCCATTCCAAGTAGTTGCAGTCAGAGATTCAAAAGACAAAGGGTTTATTTAAAACATAAAATGATGAGGAATGATTTGTTTATGCATGGGTCCCACACCAAATAGAAAAGTAGAAACCCAAATGCAGCTGAAATGCAGCTCGATTATCAATGTAGTGGCCACATCATCGTTGCATCCACCCGTTGAAAGGGCCAAATCCAACGGTTATAACACTTTGTGCTATTTTTGTTGGAAATACCTTGGTTGCCGAACGCGTCCCATATGTAATATACATACATCGTATGTAAAACTAGTTATATTTAGTAGGTGTCGGGCTCAGGTTATGTTGACCAAGCCCAAACAAAAAAATTTTGGGTTTTTAAAATTTTTAACCGTGATTGAACCTATGACCAAAAAAATCTTGACCGAACCAACCCAACATTGAGTTTGGTCGAACTCGACCCGTCCAACTTTCACCCCTACTAATGTGGCAGCGGAGGGCTGTACTATGCGAGAAATTAGTTGGCTGTTCTACTTCAAAGAAAAAAAAAACAACTTTTCCTCACAAAAAAAAAAAAAATCAAACGGGCCCATAAAAAAAAAAATTCACCCCATAATCAATTAATTAAAAAGTTAACAAACGGGGGTGCGTGAATTGGAGGAAGGTATATAAGTAGCGAATACTAATAGATTAATTTCTCTGATCATCTAGATTGAAATCCAAAATACAACCAGTACAATATATAGAAGATTGCTAGCTCGTCACATTATTAATCAATCTCTCATGGTGAACCTCCTACTCAGAGTTACAACTTTTATTGAGCTTCTTCTTCTTCTTCCTCCTCCGTCGCAACAGATCTTATTATTAGTTCTTTCATGGAAGAGTATACTCTGCAACAAGAAAGACAATAACACTAGCTAGTCAGTAAAACTGGCCGGGTTATAGTCTAATTACAAGTACAAAAAAAAGTGTAAGATATAAGATGTTGTTAAAAAGTGGAGAATACAACCACTAACAATATATGTTAAAACTTAGAGTCCAGATATATGTACAGGTTTAAATGTACAGGTTAGATGTACAACCTCTTGTGGGGCCCACATCAGGTTGATCTAACGGTTGAGATTTTGTGAAAATGTTCTCCTTACCATGTAGATCATTTTTACCAAAAATCAGTCAATTCTAAAACTTCTAGCCCCACTAAAAGTTGTCTCTGTTTCTCATCGTTCATCTCTCACCGTTAATTTTTAAACAAATTCTAATCAACTTTTGGTGGGGCTAAAATTTTTAGAATTGACTGATTTTTGGTGAAAATGATTTACATGATGAGAAGAACATTTTAACAAAATCTCAGCCCTTAGATTAGCCTCATGTGGGCCCCACAAGAGGTTGTACATCTAACCTGTATATTTAAGCATGTACATATATCCGAACTCTAAAACTTAAGTTATATATCATTTGTATTTATCTTTATATTTTTATTTTTTTAGGGCAACACATTTAAGGCCGCCTGCTAAATATGCTGTGAATATTTTGCACGCTCAAAATTTAATATAAATATGTTTTAATTGTGATTGTACAGATACAATCTTTAACCTAATTTGAAATAAACCCGGCCCACATTTATGCCGTAAACAAGAGTGTGAATATTTGTAAATTTAAAATGCCTCCGAATATTCAGAACCACTTTTACCAAATTACGACCAAAGCACATTTTTTCAAACACAGCCTAAGACAGTGGAGATTAACACTGGACCCGGATAGAGAGTCCCATCAAGACCTCCCACACAGGAAAGTTTACATTTAGAACATGACAAATGGAAAAGGATCGACCACAAAATTTGCTTGACAAATATAGATCCAGTCGTTTATGAGATCACTCTACTTGACCCATTTTATCTACTAGTGATCTTAGCTGAACGTTAATGGCTATATGCATAATGGCACTAAACTTAATAATGTAGCGTATTTATATTGAAGCCATCTCCTGACATGACATGCAAAGACGGATCAATATATTGATAGGAGTTAGAGTCTATTTGAATAAATTTGATCGTCTAATCCGTGCATCAACTAGGATTGGTCTTGACCCACATCTACTTAATTGGGTCTGGGGTCAGGTTCTCCCAACGGATTCACTAGCTGCCTGCTAGTAATGATTTTATGGTTTGTTTAAATGGGGATTTTAAAGAGGAATTTTGTGAGAACAAGAGATTTGGTGGAAAACTAGTTAGATTTATAAAATGATTTCTAATTAGTTTTCCACCAAATTCCTAATCCCCACAAAATTCCAACTTAAAATCCCCTTCCAAACAAACTATTAGTTAAAGAGAGAGGTTATTGCACCCCTTCTTAGAACATCTCCTTATAACGCCCCCTCCTGTAGGGCCTACATGCGATGCATCTAGGGCTGATTTTTTTAGAGGATGTTCTTTTCACTATGTATATCATCATATTAAAAAATCACTTAGAACGAAAACTTATAACCCCTTCAAATTAACCTTTAAAAATTAATAACTATTTAGTAACTATTTGAGGAGTCAAATAGTTACCAATTTTTAAGAAGTAATTCGAGGGGGTTAAAAGTATTAGAACAAGTTGATTTTTGAATATAATGATATACATAATGAGAAAAACATCCTCTAAAAAAATCAACCATTGGATGCATCGCATGTGGGCCCCACAGGAGGGGCGTTATAAGGGAGGGGGTGCAATAACCTCCCTCTCAATTAAAATATCAATGGATCGAAGTTCTGGAATTGGGAGAACCCTAAATGATACCTTTCTCTCAATCCTAGGCTAGCTATTATCAAACCTTGCTTACTACTATGATACAGGTTTTGAGTCTTTATCTATATTCTTTTTAAGATCAACACCATAATTTCTCTTAATTATCAAAAATGTTAAAATATGATAATCAGGTACAACCAAGTGAATTATTTTAAACCCTAATTAACCGGCTAACCACACCGTTTTAATGAGAAGAAACTTATATATTGATCAGGTAGTATATATATCAAAACGAGATTAATTAATTAATTAATTAATAGTGTAATTAACTTACTTCCACATTTCTTCCCAGCTGGTCTGTTCTTGATGTTGCAACGCTTCGGTATAGTAATCGCTATCGCTGGATTGATTCCGGCTTGCTTCACTAATGGTGATAAGAAAACAGCACACAAACACCTAGGAGAATTTCTGAGCAACATTCCAACCCTTGAACAACAAACTGGGGGGACCTTAGCACTAATACTTCCAGCTGCTCCTAAACATGGGCTCAAGCTCGCCGCTGCATTGCTTATCGGCGTCTTCCCACACTCGCCCGCCGCAACCGCTTCTTTAACATAAGCATGGGTAGCTAATAACAGGATGATGATCATGGCAACTAGGGAGCTGTTTGGAATATTGGAATAAGACATTTTTGTTGCTTTGGCTCTGTAACTGATGACCTAGCAGGTTTTGTTCATGTATGTTTTCTTTAAGATCGTCCCTTCCTCTCTCTCTATATAGAGTTTTATTAATTGTGGTACCCATTGTTCCAATTTGGGATTCAATATCTTTTAATGAAAAAATAAAAGTACGGTGATGTTAAGTTTACCAAAAAAAAAAAAAAAAAAGTCTACAGAATTTCATACCGAAGATATAATCACTCGTACATGCATATCACTTACGGTAATGCTTGAGTTACAGCAAATTCCTACAGAATTTGCTACCACTCAAGCATCCAACGGTCAAAGTGATTTGCATCTCCTCGTATTTCGCATCCCATCCTAAAGTGTTTCGAATCTCACCATGAAATGTGCCTGCTGTAGCAAATTCGGTAGGGATTTCGGTAGCCCTAGCACTACCGTATCACTTAAGGGCCGAACGCGGTATTTGAAAAATAGTTTAACTATCCAAAAATATAAAAAAGTTTTAGACATACATGCCTATTTTTTATGGCTAATTCTATGAACACCTAAAATTTTCAAAAATTACAAATGTCCCCGACAGCTCCGTGTGAAAACTATGTTTGGTGCAATTACGTGTGAGGCTGTGATTTAATCCCTGAGCTGCACACTAAACTTTACTGATAATATCTTAATTAATTCAATATCAAAATTACCAAATAATTTTTTATTCTTGTGGAATATTTAAATTACCTTTTTGTCACAACTTATCTTATTAACTCAACTAAGTAGAGTTTTAGAGTACGAGCGACTAATTAAATAACTCCCAACAAATGCCCCCGACAGCCTAATATAGTTGGAAACAGGAGCACGAGATTAAGTCGGACCATTACGACTATGTACGGGTAAGAGCATCTCCAATGCAAAAGTCTTATAAGACAATGTCTTATCTACGTGGCATGTCTTATAAGACAATGTCTAATCTACGTGGCAACAAAATCTTCACAATAGACATTGTCGAAAAAAATGCATCTCCAATGCAAATGTCTTGGGATGACTTTTTAACTTATGTGGCACTTAATTTTTGAATAGGTCAAACTTATTTTGTTTAAAAAGTAACTAAAAATTTTGGAGGGAAAAAAAATTGCTGATGTGGACCGTAAGACATTGTGAAGATGAATGTCTAGAAATAGACATTCTACTTCACAATGTCTAGAATAACTACCGCCACGTCATTATCACATCCTTTCTTCACATTAGCATTGGAGAAGGTTTTTTAAAGAGAATGTTTATTTATCCTACGTGGCAGTCTTATTTTACTACATTCACATTAGCATTGGAGATGCTCTAAGTCTAGTGAGAGACATTGAGCTTGTTTATTAACAACTTCACTCTCACAATAGAATCTCTTAAAATGTAAAAATGGATCCTTTTCTATTAGAATAAGGATATTGAAGTGCAAAAATCCCAAATTCTATGCAACTTTGCACTCTTCCAGGAACAATATTAAATCTAATAATGCAAAAATAAAGCGAAAACTAAACAAATAAGAACACAAGCAAGAACACAAAAGACTTACGCGGTTCAGCGGTGTGCCTATGTCCACGAGGCAGGAACGATTCAATTTCTTATTCAATATGATCAGAGTACAATGAGTTTTAGCACTACAAGGGCTCTCTCACAAAACTTAGGGTTTCTCACAACTCTCTGATACAAAAAACTACTTTGGGAGGCTCTATTTATAGATTCATAAGGGTTCCCATGAATTAGAAAGAGTTATACTTCAAATAGGACACAATTTAGAAAGTTTCATAACTTCCAAAAACAGGGGGTATCGATACCCCCTTCATGGGTATCGATACCACATGTCCCTATTGTGGTATTGCCATTGGGTATCAATACCCACTCATGAGGGTATCGATACCCATGCCATCTGTTTTCAAGTGATTGTGAACCTTCATCTGGTATCGATACCCCCATTCTGGTATCGATACTAACTCCTCCTGACTCCAAATCAAGCCATTTTTCCAACAATCTCCACCTTGATGAGATTTCACGAATACCATCATCTTCAAGTAACTCTTCCAGCAAATACATCTGATCATGCTCCACCTTGACACGAACTCTATCCACGTCTTCAACTTATCGATCCTACCCTCAAATTGCGCTTCAACAAGTGCAAATAGCGCCAATCACCTTTCGGTGCTTCAATCCTCCACGAGGCTTCATCGTGCACCTTAAAAGTACCAATCACCCGAAGGTGCTTCAAACTTTTACAATGTTAACCAAACTTAGGCAATGCCTGAATTTGTCCCCAATTACTACCTTGGTCAACATATCAGCGGGATTATCGGCTGTCCTGATTTTTACCAACTTGATGTCGCCGTCTTCAATTACTTCCCGCACAAAATGGAAACGCACACTGATGTGCTTCGTTCGTGAGTGATGAACTTGGTTCTTCGCAAGATTGATTGCACTTTGACTGTCACAATGAACATCTACTGATGGTTGGTATGAGCCTAGCTCATCTACCAAGCCTTGCATCCTCATTGCCTCCTTGATCCCTTCAACTACAGCCATATACTCTGCCTCCGTTGTTGAAAAAGTTACAGTTGACTGTAGAATAGACCTCCAACTAATCGGTGCACCAGCAAGTGTAAATATATAACCTATAGTGGATCGGAATTTATCCAAGTCACCTGCATAATCAGAATCCACATAACCAATGACAAGCTGACCAATTGATTCATCTCACTTTAACATCAATCCAACATCTACCATACCCAGAATATACCATAGAATCCACTTCACTGCCTGTCAGTGCTGCTTTCCTGGATCATGCATATACCTACTAACCATGCTGACAGCTTGTGAAATATCAGGTCTAGTGCATACCATTGCATACATTTGACTTCCAACTGCACTTGCATATGGTACCTACTTCATGTACCTACTCTCCACTTTCGAATGTGGTGATATACTAGCCTTGAGGTTGAAGTGAGAAGCCAAAGGTGTTCCAACTGGTTTGGCCTTTCCATCCATAGCAAAACTTTGCAGGACCTTCTTCAAATACTGCTTTTTTGAGAGACAAACAGTGATTTTGGATCTGGCTCTCTGTATCTCCATTTTCAGAATTTTTCTTGCCTCTCCAAGATCTTTCATCTCGAATTCTTCACTCAACTGTGTTTTCAAATGTTGAATTTCCTCCTTATCCTTAGATGTGATGAGTATGTCATCAACATATAAGAGTAAGTAAATATAGGAACCATTTTGGAGTACTTTGAAATATACACACTGATCATATCTGCTACGTGTATATCCCTTTGCTAACATAAACTTGTCAAATCGCTTGTACCATTGTCTAAGAGACTGCTTCAAACCATAAAGAGATTTTTGAAGTTTACATACTAAGTTTTCCTTACCAGCAACTTTGAAACCTTCAAGTTGATTCATATAGATTTCTTCCTCCAAATCACCATGCAAAAAGGCCGTTTTGACATCAAGTTGTACCAGCACGAGATCAAATTGTGCAACAAATGCTAGTAATAGTCTAATAGAAGCATGTTTAACAACTAGAGAAAATACCTCATTGTAGTCTATGCCTTCCCTCTGTGCGTAGCCCTTAGCTACCAATCTAGCCTTGAACCTTATGCCACTAGTGCCTGGAGCTGCTTCTTTCTTCGTATATACCCATTTGCACCTGATTGCTTTTCTGTTCTTAGGTAGTTACACCAACTCCCAAGTGTTGTTCTTGTGAAGAGAATGAACCTCCTCACCCATAGCATTTTTCCACTCTTCAAATTCTGCACTTTGAATTGCTTGCTTATATATGGAAGGAATGTCATCATCTACAATCGGAAGTGCATATGCCACCACTTCAATGTATCACTTCAGCTTCTGAATCTCCTTTCTTGGTCTACTTGCTGCTATACTATCTGCTGGTTGAGGTGCCTCTGTAGGTGCCTCTTCATCTTCTTCAACTGAATCCTCACTGTCTGATGTAACAGTAGGATCTTGGTCTGTTTGGACAGACTTTGTACTATTAATCGGAACCTCTACAAACTCCACCTGCTTTTGACATCTCTCCTTCTGATCTATCTTCTCTGAATTTGGCTTTGTTAACATTGCAGCCTCATCAAATGTCACATTCTCTAATTATTACCACTTTCTTTGATTCAGGACACCACAGTTTGTATCCCTTTACACCTCTTTTAAACCCTAGAAAGATTGCTTTCTTCGCTCTAGGATCCAACTTATTTTCCTTCACATGATAATAAGCAGAACAACCAAAAATACTTAAGTTATCATAATCAGAAACAGGTTTATCAGTCCATACCTCCATTGGAGTTCATCCTTCGTTTGCTTTTGCAGGTAGACGGTTCACCAAATAGCTTGCATACATTACTGCATCAGCCCAAAATTCTTTGCCCAAACCTGAGTTGGACAACATAGATCGTACCTTCTCCAGTAGAGTACGATTCATACGTTCTGCTACTCCATTCTGCTGTGGAGTCTCTTTCACTGTAAAGTGACGTTCTATACCTTCTTCAGCACATACTTGTAGGAACGGATCATACTTATACTCAACACCATTGTCTGATCGAAGCGCTTTCAACTTCCTACCTGTCTTTGTCTCTATCTTCTTCTTCCACTGCAGAAATATTTCCATGACTTCATCTTTGTGCTTCATGGTGTACACCCATACTCTCCTACTAAAGTCATTAACAAAAGAGATAAAATAGCGTTGTCCACCCAACGATGCCTTCTTGGAAGTTCCCCAAACATCTGTGTGAACATAATCTAGGATGTCTTAAGTGGTGTGCTTTGTGGTGCTAAACTTCTTCCTGGTTTGCTTTCCCTTTACACAGTCTTCACAAAATCCCAGCTTACTAGATTTTGCTCCTTTCAATAACCCTTGCTTTATCAACAACTGCAAGGACTTCTCTCCAGCGTGTCCTAGCCTCATATGCCATAACCTTGTAGTGCATCTACAACACTATCGGAAACTGCTGCTCCACCTACTACTGTACTCCCCTTTAGGAAATACAAATTCTTCTGTTTCTCTCCCTTCATTACTACTACTGCATTAGATAATACCTTCAAAACTCCACCTTGCATAATGATTTTGAAACCCTTGGAATCCAGCGCACCAAGTGAGATGAGATTCTTCTTCAAATTCGGTATATATCGAACATCATTCAATTGGATTGTTCCTATCCCTTCTGTCTTACAGGAACTATTGTTTCCCATAAAGACTATTCCACCATCTACCTTTGTAAAACTGGAGAACCATTCCCTATAGGGACACATATGGTAAGAACATCCCGAATTCAAAACCCACTCGTCAGTATAACTAACAAGTGCAGATCCTGGTGCTGAAGCAGTACGTGAAACATCTGACTCTTCACCTCCATCATGTTCAGATTGTGCAATGTTTGCATCTGAAACCATCTTGCCCTTGCCTTTGTCTTTCAACTTTAAACAATCCTTCTTCCAATATCTCTTCTGACGACAGAAACAACATTCATCTATTGCTAGTCTTCCTTTAGATTTCCCTCTTGACTTGGAACGCGACTTACTAGAACCTTTCTGGTTAGGCCGTCCCCTCACAGTCAATGCCTCTGAAGTTGATTCTCTATGTGCCAATCCATCCTTCCTTCTGTACTCATAATTAATAAGAGCAGTGGCTGCCTTATTAAGAGTAGTTGTTGTCTTTCCATTCATGAATGTATTGACAAAATTATCGTACGACTCCGAGAGAGAAAATAACAAAAGTAAAGCCTTATCTTCTTCCTTAAATTCCTCATCTAAATTAACCAAATCAGTAATCATCTTATTAAATAAATTTAGATGGTCTGGTATAGACATACCTGGTTGATAATTGAGGCGCCACAGTCGTTTCTTCTGAAACATTATATTCTCCATACTCTTCACAAGAAACTTCTCCTCTAATTTCGCCCAGAGATTGTTGCTAGAGTTTCATTCATGACATAAAACTTTATGTCCTTCGTAAGACACAATCTAATTGTGCCGCAAGCCAAACGGTTCAATTTCTTCTATTCTTTCTCTTTTATACCCGCCGGCTTTGCTCCCAAAGTAATTTCTAAATCTTGTTGATTCAGAACATCTCGAACTTCGCACTGCCACAATGTAAAGTTGTTTGATCCATCGAACTTCTCTATTTCAAACTTTGAGCTCCCCATTGATCTTCTTCTACAAGTTAGATTTAATCTTCAAATAACCTAGATTACCCGGTCGTGGTAACCCAAAGCTCTGATACCAGTTCGAAGTGCAAAAACCCCAAATTCTATGCAACTTTGCGCTCTCCCAGGAACAATATTAAATATAACAATGCAAAAACAAAGCGGAAACTAAACAAATAAGAACACAAGCAAGAACACAAGAGACTTACGTGGTTTGGCGGTGTGCATACGTCCACGGGGCAGGAACGATTCAATTTCTTATTCAATATGATCAGAGTACAATGGGTTTTAGCACTACAAGAGCTCTCTCATAAAACCTAGGGTTTCTTACAACTCTCTGATACAAAAAACTACTTTGGGAAGCCCTATTTATAAATTCATAAGGGTTCCCACGAATTAGAAAGAGCTATACTTCAAATAGGACACAATTTAGAAAGTTTCGTAACTTCCAAAAATAGGGGGTATCGATACCTCCTTCATGGGTATCGATACCACATGTCCCTATTGTGGTATTGCCAGTGGGAATCGATACCCACTCATGAGGGTATCGATACCCATGCCATCCGTTTCCAAGTGATTGTGAACTTTCAGCGGGTATCGATACCCCCATTCTGGTATCGATACTAACTCCTCCTGACTCCAAATCAAGCCATTTTTCCAACAGATATATCTTTAGTGGAGAGCTCAACCATTGAGTGCCAAGCTCAACCGTTTAATGCCTATTTTATTTTTTAATTCATATTTATTAGAAAACTAACTCCTCACTTTCTTTTTTTTTATTTTCTCTCATTAAAAAAACTATCAATTTTTCTCTTTTTTTCTCTTTTTTTTCTCTCCAACTCTGTCCAACTTCTCATTTTTTTTTCTTTTTTTTTTTTCTTTCTCTATTTTTTTAATCCCTTTTAAAAGATTATCCACTAGAACAAATAGATCCCTTAACCTCTCACCAAAGAGATTAAAGGATCAAATTTTAATATTGTACTAGACTTGTTCTAACCATAAGGTTGTAACCACGAATGTGGCCAATGAACACATAAAAATAAATTTTAAAAAGAAAAAAAAATAAGGTTAAATTAGTCAATTTTAATTTTAAATCTTGATTATCTAGTTGATCCAATGATGTATGTTTAAAAATATTAGGACAGGTGTGTCTTTTCTTTTGAATGCCCAAACACAAAAGAAGGGTGTAGTGTGCATATGATGAAGAAGAGAAAGTGAGGTTGGGCGCTCGAGTGCGGTGGTTGTGAGACGTGAAGGGTTTGTGGCGTGCTATATTAATCCAAAGATGAAATGATTCTACTGGGTCCCACTTGGTAATGCTAATGACTCTATTTTTGTTTTTTTATTAATGTCTTGGAGGATGATTTTCCATCTTAATTGTCGGTTCGTGGAATTATTTTACTTTATTTACTTGTCGTGAAAAATGGGTTGGTGTGGGGGTATCGGAGAGAGAAAATTGTTCATAACAGTTGACACGGTCTTAATCTCAACGAGTCGAGTCGAAGCCCACCGAGTTATTAACTTATAATACCTATTGATCGTTAAGAGTCAAACTTCTCGATTTTGATGTGCTTATTTGGAGAGGTTAAAGGTTTTAAAATGAAACTAATTTTATGATGATCCAACCAGGGCCGTATCTGAGATTTTGGTGGCCCGAAGCGAAATCTTAAAACGGGGCCCATAGATGAATTAAAAAAACGACTATAAGAAATCGTTACAAAATTTAAAAAAAAAAAGAAATATAAAATTTAGTCTTTATTTATTTATTTAAAAGTGTGGCACCCATGTTACTTTAGGGCTGCCTACATACCATAATTAAAAAAAATACGTAGAGTTAGTATAGTTGAGATTCCCATAAAATTTTTATAAACAAAAGTACAAAACAATAAAATAGCTAAGGTTAAAAAATCCTAATAGAATCTTGATAAATAAAAAAGGAAAAAAGTGATGCATAACAAAGAATACAATTTGTTGAATTGTTATTATAATATATTTAGGAGTTTCTATATATTCTAAATAAATAATTAGGAGTTCTATTCTAAATAAACAAAAAATAGAAATGGGAATGATTTTCATACAACTAGGAGTACGATAATAAAGCAATAAACTAACTCATGTTATTATATATATATATATATAAATAACATATAATTTTGAGGGCCCTCAAAATTTGGGGGCCCTCAAAATTTGGGGGCCCTATGCGGTTGCTTATGCCGCATATGCTCAGATACGGCCCTGATCCAACATATTGAGAAGATTATCTTCACTAAAAAGTAGTCGTTGACTCATCCTCCTCTAAGTATGGGGACACAATAGAAAAATTCCAAATGCGGGTATTTTATCCCTCATTAGATCCAGCCATGTTCGAATCCCTATCACTATTTGTCCCTCGCCAACAACCACTTGCTTTGGTGGTTGGCATCCCTCCTCATAACATGGAGGTCTTGGGTTTGAAACTCCTTTGTCTATGTCTTAGTAACCAGAGCGTGGAGCGGGAGCGGGAGCGTCGGAGCGCCTGTGTATATAAATGCTAAAGTACCCAGCAAAATAATTTAGGAGCATACAAATTTATCTTCCAAGCTTCAAATAAGTTTAATAAGATGCTTTAATCATTAACTTATTCACTTGCACTCATTAAAAAAAAATATATTCATTCACTTCCATTGAAATGCCCTGCATTTGAATTCAATACTATGTCAATGGATGTTCTACAATTCTACTTGTTTCAAAATATAACTAATCACCTCTTTAAAATTATATTTGTCCAAAAACATAAAAGAAATTAAATCAACAGATCAACCAATACCTTTCTAATGCACTACTTGGCCAAAACATAAAATCAATCCATCACTCTCTATGTGGCCTTTTTCCACGTGCTTCGCGCCTTTCCTCTTGAACTGGAGATGATTCATGAGTTGAGCCTTGGGTGGGTAAGCTAGATCTTGCAAAAGAGGGTCGTCCATCATGTGAATCACGGGCTTCGTGAAGTAAACGGGGGTCTCTATCCTTAATAGCTTCCGTATTATTATTCAAATTATCATCATCAGCAAATAAATCCCAATTCTTATATGACACCATATAATCTTCCCTGCATCGAGACAACAAACGATGATTGTAATGGACATAAACCAAAGATTCAGCAGGATCAGTATTCATCCTGTTTCTCTTAACATTACGGATATACCCATAAGTGCTCCACGCTCTTTCTGCACATGAGGTGTTAACACTTTGAGATAACACTTTAACTGCTACAGCATAAAGCTCAGGCGCTGCAACACCATATAAGTCCCACCATTGTATTGCAGATAAAGATTCTCTATCTTGAATTGCTTGAGGACGCCCAAATATACCTTTGTTACTAACAAAATTAACTGAAGAGATAGACTTTTTTTTTTTATCAATCTTAAGAGAGAGACTTACCTTTACTTGAAGCTGAAATTTTTTTAACTGGTCACTTGCAAGTTGCAACTTGCCTAAAATTTTCTTAAATAGAACTTAGAAGAAGAGGAATTGAGGAGGAGAGATGAGTCTGATAACAATTCATTAACGAGCTGGGTCTTGGAAATAATTACATCTTACCGTTGGTACTAAATCTATTTCCAACAACTTAATTGGGAAGCTGGAAAGACATTAGTATTTTTAATGTTGTGTGAGAAGAAGTCAAAAACACCCATTTTTAGTGAAAAAAATTAGAGGTAAATATGTAATTCGAATATAATTCTTTATTAATTCGCGGTTTACAACCTCATAATGCAAGGATTGAATTTATGTTATACGCGGACCAAACAACGTCGGAGCCCGGATCGAAAAAAGTCGGAGCGCGGATCGAAAAGTTCCGGAGCGCGGATTATAGGCGATTTCGCTCCCAAACTGTTGGAGCACAGTTTGAGAGCGGGAGCAGCCCTATTACCTAATGTTTTTGGTTACTAAGGGCTATGTATTACCATTGAGTGAGACAATTAATTTCTATCTAGTATATACACATGTATATATTTGTAGGTACCCGTTTGGGGTGTTCTTTTCACCGTTACGAGGCGATTTTCTCCTTCGCTGTTATTGGGCGACTTCTCTTTGACTTTCGTATGTTTGTGGTGTTTCAAAGCCATCTAATTCGGACAATAGTCCTACTTCTATCCAAAAAAAGAAATCACTATTTATCCCTCAAAATGTTATCCCGTAAACCTCCAAACCATCGATCTCGACTAACTGCAACTCAAAAATAGAGAAATACAAAACACATCTAAAACAAATTATTTTACTTGCCACTTTATTTGGTACACCCATTTGAGTCATATTTTTGGGCCCCAAAGAATTGTACATTTTTTTTTTGTTTGGGTACAAAGAACACATAAATATGTTAGGATAATTTTAAAGGCACCGCATAATCTTATTGGCAGGCCCCATTAAGTTGAACTTGGTCAATTGTTGTTGACCCCAAACTATTGTTGGCAGGCTCCAAAGTGGTCAAACTCCAATAAGCTAGAGAGAGTGAAGATGAAGATGGAAACGAAGATGACAAAGATGGAGCTGAAGATGGCGATGATGATGTGGGTTTTAGTTCTTCGACATCATGTCTCAAATATACAAGTTACCTAAATATATGGGTATTTCTGGTTTCAACTTGTCAAATCAATTAACCAAAATGATAAAAAGCAACTCGTTTAAGAGTAGCACATATGCTTCTCCGTAAAAGATAAGAAAAACTCCTTTGAAACTTGTGTAAACTGTTTTGTTTTTCTCGTTTTTTATAGAGTAGCATCCGTGCTATTTTTGTAAGAATTATGATCCTCAACAATTAGTTTTATTTTTATATGATCTTCTCTTATCAAACGATTCTAACAGTTTCAAACAAATCACAAGATGGTTCATATAATATGAAAAGAGGGCGGATGTGGTGGCATCGTTATATTGATTTCACCGTTACCATGGCCTATGGGGCCTACATGCAGATGAACTAATGGCTAATTTTTTGTACGGATAATCATCTCACCATGTAGATCATCCTTACCGAAAATTAGCTAATTCTAAAACTTATAATCCTATCATCCATTGATGCAACTCAACGGTAAAAATAAAAGATTCAATCACCGTTGATTTTCAATTACAGGATGCTAGGTATTCAAGTTTTAAAATGGGCTGGATTTTTTGTGATATGTTCTCCAAGCCGTGCAGATCATCCTCGCCGAAATTAGTCCTTAGTTCATCTTCCACAAGCAATTGTAACAAAAAAAAAATAAAAATGTAACGGTCATGTCAATATAACAATATCACCAGATCCGCCCTTGTATGAAAAAGCACATATATATATATATATATATAAGTACAGATGACGTAAATTAGCAATCAATCTCCATCCTGAGAACCAGCGATCATGTAGTTGCTACGAACAAGGAAGGGTGGAAAAATATTGTTAATACAAATCAACGACTGTACAATCATTCTGTAAAATCACTCGTTAATGATCTTGGACAAGGTGTAAAAGGTAACCTACAAGAGTAATGTTTTTTTATCATTACACCTAACTTGTTTGTCAAACTTTCTGTTAACCCTCGTGTACAAGTAGCATTATCGCTGATATAATCCCCAGTTGGTACTACATGATATATCACAAGTACCACAGTTTCCATTTCATCAAGTTGAAACTAATTCACTACACTTTCATACAATCTGTGCAGTGAAAACAACATGAACAGACAAACTGTGAAAACTGAAAAGAAACACACCAGATTTAATTATAAGTGGTCGATCTTGATGACTAGGTATTAACAACATAATTTCGAAGTGTTATAATCAGTACTCATAAAATATGCACATATATACAAGATGTGTGAAGAAATTTTTATTTTATTTTTTTTTCCTTTTTGTTCATGCACAAGATGTTTGAAGTTAGATGGAACCACTTACCTGATTAGGGTGGAAAATAACTCCAGTATTAAACATTAATGTTGCTTGGCTTTCGTCTTAACCCAAAAGATGTCTACTTGAAATTTTGAACATCATTACTAAGTTATCCATCACATTTTGTTGTATGTAAAGTGTGTAAATGTGTGTAAATGTGTGTATATGTGTATGGTTACGTTAATCATCAAAAGACTCTTAATTACCTGATTGGCATGTGGGTCGATCATTTTATATTGCATCAGCGCTTAATCTTGCCCGATAAAATTCCTGTTGAATCAACCAAAAAAAAAGGGAAAAAAAATATATGCATTATCAATGTCACTAACATTAATCGAAAGATAAGTTAACATGACATAATTCAAATAATTTAAGTATATTAAATTCAAATTTTATCTGGTTAGCCATAAGAGAGATGTTTGAGGGACAAAACCTTCATGATTAGATGATGTAGAAGGCCACATATCTTCTCTATCTCTTTTGGATAGTTTTTTGATGAATTTCTTATTCGAGCACCTCTCTATAATTAATGCATTCCTGTACCTTCTCTTTTGCTTACCCATTTTTTTTTTTTTTTTAACTTTGTTGGTGCCTGGTGGATCCTGTGTCAAGCTTATTTGACCATCAATGCTTCCAAGCTTACTACCTTCTTATTCTTGGCATTAAATATCTTGAACTTCTGCAGTCTCTCGTCACGCTTTCTTTTGGTATGCATTTAGTTCTTCTAAGCAAGCAGCTAGATGGCGTTTAACCACGCAATTAGATCCTTCATCTAAAGATCCCTTCGTTGCAACAGTAAGGGCTTTTTGGGCTAGGTCACTATATCACAAGCTTGAAGACTTATGGCAGTTAGCTTGCATTGGAGTCCCTGTATCATCAACTACAAGGCCATCCTTTGCATGCTTAGTCCACCTCTTTAGAATGTACTGTGATGGAATTTCAAAAATTCTTCTTGAAAGAAGTACTCTCAATGCATGTGCACATAAAATGCCTGTAAACTGAAAAGATTTGCAGCTACACTCAACTGTGTTCTCTTTGGTATTAAAACACACACGGCGATCTTTATCATGCTTAATGTGAACCACCATCTCAACTTTATGAATGCCAATTGAATCATTTTCATCCTCAATATGTTCAAGATAACAAACAACTTTTTTTACCTTATCTTGGAATATTTTGAATACTTCTTGGGTATACATCTGAGCTGTCTGCTTTTCAAAAGGTAATGCAGAGATCAAGGAAGGCTTAGTTTGTCTAGAGTTGTAATCCGCTTGATTCTGTTTCTCCCTCCAGTCCAACACTGCCTTCTCATACTGTTTGATGAGGTCGTTGATGCATAGGGTGCCATTCAAATAACCCTTCAGAAAACTGTTCACACTTTTACTTCTTTCTGGTGTTGTCATTCCAGCACAAAAGTGGTCTCGCCCATCAACAAGGGCCCATTTCTGTCGTAACGTGTACAAGTCTCTCAACCATTCATTACCACTAAGAGAGTATTTAGTAATCATAGACTCCCACACCTCTTCAAATTCTTCTTCAGTTTCAAAATTGTTGATGCAATTATGAAAATCTTTCTTAAGCTGTTTATTGCCTACGTAGACATAAGAAAGATGCTTTGCTGCATTTTGAAATATATGCCCCAAGCATAAACGATGATGTGCACTTGGCATAACCTGCTCTAATGCATTGGCAATAGCTTGGCCTTGGTCAGTTAGAATTGTCTTAGGATGCTTTCCAGACATTGCATTCAAAAATGATTCAAACACCCAAACAAATGATTCAGTTGATTCATCAACAAGTAAGGCACATCCAAACAGAACAGACATTCCATGATGATTGACGCCTATAAATGAAGCACATGGCATGCCATACTTGTTAGTCCGAAAAGTGGTATCAAAACAAACAACATCACCAAAGAATCCATAATCTGTTTTAGACTTCGCATCCGCCCAAAACAAGTTACATGCTTGGTTGTTTTGATCGACTTGTATTGTATAACAAAAATTGGGTTCTCTCTTTGCATATGCTTAGAATAATTGAAAGCAACTTGCGCATCTCCTTCTTTATAAATCTCCCTACGCCTTTTCTGAAAGTAATTGTTACAATTCTTTTCTGTAAAGTTTAAGTGTTGTGAATCTCCATGTTCAGCACTCAAAATCATAGATGCTTGAGCTGGTCCACACCCTCCAAAATGCATTGAATCCATGTATTCGGCTTGTTGAGGTAATATCTTTCTTTGGGACCTTAAAAGTCGTGCTTCTGATGCACTTGCAAGCTTATGATTGTGCTCTTCTATAAATTTCTTTACAACCCACAACCCACCCTGTTCAATGCATTGAATACGAGCCATACATCCTGTACGCGTCGCTGGGCGTGCCTTCTTAGGTGTTCCTCTATTATGTTTCTCTCGAAAACCTTCCTTTGAACAAAGAAGTATCGGTTTCCGAATATGACCATTTTTCGACCGTTTAGTATGACCTTTGCGAACACTAAAACCCATTTCTCTAGCATATTGATTGTAAAAATCATACATCTGATCATGTGAATGAAACTCCATTCCAACTTTGGGCACAACAATTTGTCCATCATTTGGATTTTTTGCCGAATCTTCATTGACAAACATTTTATGTTGAACAACCTCTTCATTATCAATCATATCTAAGTTAAGATCCCAAAAATCAGTATCATCGTGATTTGAATCGCTAGAGCTTTCCTCCATCAAGATAGATAAGTAGATAACTGTTTTAGAAAAATAGCATTGATGTTAGTAAAAATTAAAAAATTCATTATAAACTGTCATGAAATTTTTTTATAATATTACACAGTCCTTTTTATAAGGATTTAGATAAAAAATATGAACAAGGAATGGGAACTAATTTAATTGCATAAAAGACTAAAATCCTACTCATTATTTAGCAAATAAACAAATTTAGTGTATATATGCTCCACTTGGACATAGTCACCCACTATATAATCATAATACATAAATACTGTAATGAAGAATTATTTTTCAGATCATACAAGATGTTCATATAAGTATATAACTACAAAAAAAAAAAAAAAAGACAATGCTAAAAATGAAAATTTGAAATCCTCAATAAATAGTAAATGCCTCAAAAACAGAGTTGTACCGTTGTTATTTTGTATTCAGATTGCATCAGTTTTGGAGAAAGTTTACTAACAACACCTTAGTGAAAATAAATCTCTTTTCCACTCGGCCTTGGCTCTGAAATGATGGTAAGGCAAGTTCTATGTATCTAGGTAGAAGTAGACCTCGAGCTCTGGGGCCTGATCACGTAAGGCAGGTAGGTAACCTAGCCTAACCCAGACCTGGAAGGGAACTATTTCCCATGACAAGAGCAGGCCGCAGGCATGGTGCATGGGACCAACCACTTCTTTTTCTCGCCATGCCAGCCACTTCATTCAATCATATGTTCTATGTGTTAGGGGTGTTAGGGAGCTCGAAAGAATAGTTACTTACGGTTAGAGCATGAAAGAGAAGTGACCGTTCAGAAATACATAAAAACAGAGTTGTACAGCAGTTATTTTGTATTCGAGATTGCTTCAGTTTTGGAGAAAGTTTACTAACAACATCTTAGTTTATTAAATTTTTCTGGAGAGTTGCAATTGTAGAACAACTTTCAAGTTACAATTCGAGAAATGGAACATGAAAGAAGTTAATTGTCCAATTGAATTGATGAAGCCTTCACTGCGACAGAGTAAACTTTTAGAGAATTACAAAATAAAAGTCGTTCTCCAATAAATAGAGTTATATTCTTTCTTCCTTTTTTTCTTTTTTTTTCTTCTTTTTTTTTTCTTTTGTTACAAGTATAAACATAATTATATCAGCAATTTTGACAAAAATGAAAGAGATATTCAGGTTTCATATTGAAATGGTGTAAAAATGTACTACGAATGACATGCAAGTTGTTCTACAAGAAAGTTTATCAAATCATTCCCATGAGTAGATATGTCATAAACAATAATTACAGGTTTTAAATTCAAATACATAAACTGAACTGTTTCAAATTCGATTCCACATAGCTTTTTACCGTCCTAAAGTTGTAAGAAACTTGAAGAAAAAGTTCACATGGGTAGATATGTCATAAATAATAATTACAGGTTTCAAGTTCAAATACATAAACTGAACTGTTTCAAATTCGATTCCACATAGCTTTTTACCGTCCTAAAGTTGTAAGAAACTTGAAGAAAAAGTTCACATGGGTAGATATGTCATAAAAAATAATTACAGGTTTCAAGTTCAAATACATAAACTGAACTGTTTCAAATTCGATTCTACATAGTTTTTTACCGTCCTAATTCAACTCCAGATCCTTTGTAGCAGCGTAACTTTGAAAAAAACAGGTCATAAATTATTCATAGAAGAATGAATGCCAAATTTAGAAAGAGGATTTATTTTAGTGCATTCTATTATAACAGTTTATTTTATTTCATTGATTTAGTTTTTGTTCTTGGCAGAATTTATGAAGTAATTGAACTAAATGTGTGCTTCTATTAAACATTTCTACGAAAGTTAACTCATAATGTAATTAGATGGACTAAAACCAATAAGAGGTAAAAAAAAGAGCCCGAAAAGACATCAAGACAGAAAGCTAAGATTTGAGTAATCTTAAATTTTCTTAAAGTTTTATTACCTCAAGAATGCTGTTAAAGAGTTATCGACAGCCACTAGAGCTTGGTTAAAATTGATTCCATAATCAGCACGACCGGCGATACCCGTCTCCCATTGTGATTGGCAACAATTTCTGCATTAAATCCTGAAAATGTATGTATCCCTACAAATACATAAAATAAGTTCTCTCACCCATTAGCTTGATTCTTAATCTCTTAAAGAAACAAGAACAAAAGTTTCCTCAAATAGTATCATTCATTTTAGAAGTTTTAGCTTTAAAAAAAAAACCCACTTGAAAACCTAATGTTTCTTCAAGATTAAAGGTCAATTCCACCCAACTTATGCACCATTCAACATTAGCAATTCAAATATTAACCTGCAAAATATGCTTGTTTGCTTGTGTGTGTGTGAGCGAGAGAGACAGAGAAGGCCTAATATAGTGCTTCAAAAACATCAAGAAGGCCTCAATCCATTAAGGGTTTTGTAATAATGAACAAGGAAAAACAGAAAACTAACAACAATTATTCCAAAATGAAGAAATCCCAAGTAGCAGATTAACAAAAACATCGGCACATTCATACCCTCCCAAAAGGGGGTTCAATTCGAACTATGGAAGGAGGGTTTTCTAATTCAAACCCAAGGCTTTAAAAACAATAGAGAGAGAGAGAGAGAGTGCTTGTGCGCACAGCGTACCTGCTCTGCTCTGTGATCTTAACAAGGGTGGTTATGCTAAAGCTGTTGAGAGAAAAAAACAGAGAGAGAAGAGGTGCTTTGGATGAAGAGACCGAGATGAATAATTTGAGTGTGGGGGAGTGAGAGAGACATATGAAGGGGCAGGTCATAGGTAGGGCCTCTCTATAGTGTAGACCGTTGATGGACGAGTAAGATTATGTAGACCCACACTAAACGTGCGTCAAGAAAACCCCACTAATCGATTGGTAGAAGTTAGGGGTCTTAGCTTGGCTAGTGGGAATCCCTAAAATGAATCCCTTATTCCTTTAAAGTAGAGATTAAGGAGAGAGAAAAAGAGAGTTGTTGCTTTTTTAAGGAAAAAAGATAGAAAAAAAGGAGAGTAAGGGCAAGGCCAGAGGAATCTCTTAGGGCAAGTGCCATGGGAAACCTTTAAGGTAGGGGTTTGGGGTAGGGGTTTAAGGGAGTGAGGGAGAGCATGTGCCACGGTGTGACTGTGCCATACGGCACAGATTGTGCCGTGCGGCACAGATTTTGAAGACTCGATTTTTGGTGTTTGATGAGTCTAGGATAAACAGATGTTCAGCAGATTCAAAGAGGAGAAACTCTCCGTCTGAATCCCAGACTCTGATCGTAAGGTTGCGGATTCTACGAGAAACTTGGAAGAGAAGGAAGACGATGAACCATTCATCTTCAAGGTTTTCGCCATACTTGGTTTTTCCATGAAAGTGTGGAAGACTTTCGGGAGAACAGGGACAATTAGGGGTAGGGTTTGATGACGATGAGATAGAAAGTGAGAAATGTTCGAGTTGCCAGATGTAATCAGTGATGTAAAAATTTGGCACAGATTGTGCCGTGCGGCACAATCTGTGCCTCGTCCCTCTAACCCCTTACTCCCTCCCCAAATCTAGGAACGGGGGGAGGGGTTTGAATATTTGGGGTGCCCGTGATACTTGCCCTAACCTCAAAAAATGCTTTTTTTGCTTGTTTAAGGTGTCCATAACACTTGCCCTTAGTGCATCAGAATCCTGCAATTTAGACGTTAGTTTGAGGTTGCACTGAGGGTTTAGGGGTATTCGCGCAAGAGTTCCTCTACTCAAAAGAGTTCCGCGACAAGAGAAATCAATCAATAAAAAAATCCAAAAAATTAGGACAGCGGAAATCTTCCGCGATGAAAAAAAATCCTAAAAAAGAAGAAAAAGAATATAGCAGAAGTGTTACGGTAGAAGTTTAAAAAATTCCTAAAAAACAGGGATCGCGAAAATCTTCCGCGAGATTTTCTTCAATTCTATTGGCCCTACCATGCCCTTATACCTTTCACCCACCCAATATTTTGAGAGATTAATAGTATACCACTGGCCCTGCTTTAACAACTTTCTTATTATTTAGGAATTAAAAAAGAATATTTTTTCCGCTCAATTGTTGGACGCAACATTTAATGGTTAAGTGGTGCTCATTGGTCAACGTTATTGCACGACGCTCAATGGATCACCTCTCCAGCAGGGATCCCTATTTTAATCGAATCCCATCTGGATTTGGGGATTTAGGCATCCTACTAGACTTACCCTTAAACATAAATAGTAAGGTATATCCACTGATTGATCTATATATTCTGTAGATCATTTGCCAAACCCCTCTATATCTTCTCCCTCTCTCTCTACAAATCATGTTATAATCAAATGGCTGAAAAAATCAGTCTCGCTAGTTACTTGCCACCAAGCTTTATTGTTATCTACTTACGACAAGTTGATCAGTTAGTGGGAACCCAAAATCCCATTTTAAGAGTTGGAAGGGTCTCTAATTGGATCCCTACACCATCAGATTATGCTCAAAATTTCTCTCAGTTAAGGAAGGAGTTACGGAATGGCCATCGCATAATTTTTGGCGATGAACAATTTGACCATCATCGCTAGTTTGCCACTCCTCACCTTGACTTGTTTTAAGGGATTCTTCCCATCTTTCCCATTATTCAAACTCCATCACTAAACCCAAGGCTAAAGTTAAATGATGGGATTTAGAGGTTCCCACGTACTGAATTAATTTGCCCTTAGCAGTACTACTATCTTCTTTACTATATCTTATGATGCGGAAGACCACTTATTAGAGTGATTGAAAGCATAGTTTTCATATTGTAGGTGCTGATATCGAATCACAAAAAGAAAATTTATCTTTAAATTGCAATCCAATCCATAAAAAAAAAAAGAAAAACTATATTCTCATGACTACAAAGCTTGTTTATTAGTTGCTTACTACACCATGCATCAAGCATGGTTGATTTTCTGTTTTTCCTAGATATTTGCCTTTAGTATATCCCTATTTACAATTAGCAAGGATCCACTTACATCATTATTCTATCATCACTATTTCCATGGTATGTGAGGTCCAAAGAAAGATAAACCAATGGCTGATTTTTTAAGATAATATTGTCCTCCTTATCTTAGGGGTGTCAATGGGTACCAAAATACTCGGAACTGAACCGGTACCGGAACCCTTTATTGTGATTCTGGGACCTCATTTTGTGGATCCGGTTAATTTCGGATCCATTTTGAATCTACCCGCACTACAAAAAAATTGGTTTTTAGCGACGCTTTATTAGGGACGGTTTTTGTAACAGTTGCAAATAACCCCGTATTGGGGACAGTTTATAATAGTTCGTCCCTAATAATCACTTATTTTGGATGGTTTTATTTATTTCTGTCCCTAATAAGTGATTATTAGGGACAGTTTGTGCTGTCGCGGATAGTCCTTCAGTATATGATTTTACAATCGTGGAAATTATTGTGTAGGGACGACCATAAAAACCGTCGCTAATATCTTTTTCTGGGACGGTTTTACCTAATATTTTCCATCCCTATTGTGTAAATGTTTGGAGCGCGAAAAATTTCCCGCATACATTTTCACGAAAAAATTTAAAGCGGGGATTTTTTACTGCTAGGGACGAATTTGTCCGTCGGGAGAATTATTATTTTTCTTAACAAAACAACTTAACACCCATCGTTATCTCTCCCACTCTCTCAAAATTTCTTCATGTCGAGCATTCCTCTCCACTACCGAGAGAGAAACTAGTAGTCTGCTGCCCTTGCTCACCACCATGGACGTAGGTAACACCATCTTTATCTCGATCTCTCTCTAGCTTTCTCTACTCTCTCACTTTGTCTGCTCTCTCTTTTTTTTTCTCGTTGTCTCTGTGTCTCTCTCCCCATATACATCACTTTCTCTCTCATTTTTTTTTTTTTTAGAAGAATCATGGATTTTCAGAAGGTCATTTTATTGAGAAGAAATTGGGGATTTCAGAAAATAGGGCTTTTGATTGGAGAAAGAAGAGGAAGGGTTGAGAGAGAGAGAGAGAGAGAGAGAGAGAGAGATCGTGAGGGAAGGAAGAGGGAGGGCTGAGAGAAAGAGACAGATCGTGAGGGGATCGATCTCCATCCCTGCCCTTCTTTTTCTCTGTTTTTTTTAGGTGAAGGAAGAGGAAGAGGAAGGGCTGAGAGTGAGAGAGATCGTGAGGGAAGGAAGAGGAAGGGCTGAGAGAGAGAAAGAGAGATCGTGAGGGAAGTGAGGGAATCGATCTCCATCCCTCCCCTTCTTTTTCTCTATTTTTCTTTAGGTGAAGGTAGAGGAAGATGAAGGGCTGAGAGAGAGAGAGAGAGAGAGAGAGAGAGAGAGAGAGAGAGAGATCGTGAGGGAAGGAAGAGGGAGGGCTGAGAGAAAGAGACAGATCGTGAGGGGATCGATCTCCATCCCTGCCCTTCTTTTTCTCTGTTTTTTTTAGGTGAAGGAAGAGGAAGAGGAAGGGCTGAGAGTGAGAGAGATCGTGAGGGAAGGAAGAGGAAGGGCTGAGAGAGAGAAAGAGAGATCGTGAGGGAAGTGAGGGAATCGATCTCCATCCCTCCCCTTCTTTTTCTCTATTTTTCTTTAGGTGAAGGTAGAGGAAGATGAAGGGCTGAGAGAGAGAGAGAGAGAGAGAGAGAGAGAGAGAGAGAGAGAGATCGTGAGGGAAGTGAGGGGATCTATTTCCATCCCTCCCCTTCTTTTTCTCTGTTTTTTTTTTGAGGTGAAATTTCAGCCCTAAATCAACTAATTTTGTTGTTTTGAAGTTAAATAACTTAGGAATTTGTTGTACTTGTTTTTTTTTCTTAGTGTAGATTTTGTTGAAGGAGAAGTTTAAAGTGGAGAATATGACACCTTTTGTCTGATTTTGAGGATTAAGGTAAGATTTCTGTAACCTATTCTCTTATTTAAGTTGTTTTGGGTGATGTAAAGTTAGGGTTTTTTAAGACAAACTGAAAATTTGTAGATCATTGGTGATTCTTATGTTTTTAATGTTGAGGATGTTGATAGAAATTGTTGTTCAATGATGAATGGGATATATTATTTTGATGAATCTTTAAGTGCTGGAACTTTAGGTATGGTTAAAGATGAACTAGAAGTTATAAAAAGGATTTTGTGGAATGTTAATGCAATGTTTGAACTGTTACTTACCAACTTGATGAAGATGTTAATGTCTTAATGATAGAAATTTTTAGAGTAAGTTTAATACTATCCTAGTTGATGATAAATTATAAGCATAGGATGAGTTTTAGGACTGTTTTCACGATTTTAGGTTGTGCATGAAGGATAGTGATGAAGTTCACTTTACTTGGATATTTAGATGAAGATTTATAAGTGTATGATGGTTCTTAAACTTCGATGAAGCCTAGTGGATTGCTTTTACAAAATTTTGAATGATTTTTTGTTAATTTTGAGTAAAGTACCTTGTTGGGTACTATTTTGGAAAAAATTGGTTCTTAGTAAAATCAGTTATGAGGTTTGTTGTAGGTGGCAAGGAATACTGATCTGCTTTATGGAGGAAGAATAGCACTGGTGGAAGGGGTATGGGTGTGGAGGACTAATGGGCGGCAGGGGTTTTGGACCTTTTAGTAAATTTTTCTTTTATCTCAACATTTTCTTTTACTGTTGTAATCCATAGCCTAATTTTTAAGTTATTGTTCTTGTCTAATTTTCAAGTTATTGTATTCTAATCCATAGCCTAATTTTCAAGTATCAGTTTAAGTTTCAATTTAAAAAATTATGCCAAGCCTGCTTTTCGGCATAATTTTCAAGTTATTGTTCAAGTTATTGCTTTTCGAAAAAAAATAAAAAAACAAGGAGGAAATATGTATTCTAATCCATAGCCTAATTTTCAAGTTATTGTTCTTGTCTTTGACGGTGTTGCATCTATGAAACTATGCCAAGCCTGCTTTTCGGCATTTCTCTTAATCTTCACGTGTCAGTTTAAGTTTCAATTTAAAAAATTTATTCTGTGATTCTATGGTAACTTACTTTTTTAATAGGGTAAGGTGGATTTGAACGAAAGACACCTATAGAAGGTTACATCGTTCACAGATGCAAGATTCCTGGTATGGTTAACCTCCATGATATGTTGTGTTTTTTTGTGTATCCTGTTTGTTAAGTAACTAAGGAATCTCACTGTTTGAATTTATGATAACCAGGGCATTTTATTCAGCACTGTCCTACTATTGATGATCATAATTACGATGTCAAAAGGCTTAAGCGTCCCACTGGTATCCCAAAGTTGATGTTAACAGCGACCCAAGATGGCTCATATGCATTGCCAAGTGGTGCAGATGCAGTTTTTAAGCCCAATGAGTAAGTTCATGATATTGGCTTTGTTTTTTTTCTTCATTCTATATATTTTTAGCAGTACTGGTGTGTTATAGGCATAAGGATTCACTTAGAACCTTTTAAATTTGAATCAGGGCTGCTTTCGAGAAGGAAATTAAAGGGTTACCTTCTGCTAGGCCAGTTATCAATATTCCCCCAGAACTCTGCTGCCCACTGTGCAAAAAAGTAATGAAAGATGCTGTTCTTACAAGTAAATGATGTTTTCAAAGTTTTTGTGACAAATGTAAGCTTTCTTCATCCTTCTATAGTATCTCGTTTATATGAATTTACTTAAATTCACTTTTTTCCTGCCTCGTGCGAGTAGTATTGTATCATTTTTCTCATTTATTTTTTAAGCCCTCTGAATTAATCTTGATAAGCATGAGAGAAACTGCTAGGAATTATCAGGTTGTTTTTCCATTTTGTCATGCTAGCAGTTCCAGTGTTATAATTGATCAGAAATAGTTACTTTAGGAAGCTATATTGGTTATTCTTTCAGACAAATAGATCATATCCATTGACCCTTTTGCACTACTTATTTTTTTAATAAATTTTGCTGCATTCATTACTGATATTGAAAGTATACAACCATATAAAGAGGATAGCTGTAGAACTAATCTGTGGAGTATTTATTACAAGCCTCTTGTAATAAAGATAGTTATTTGCCAGAGAAAAAGGAGGCATTTATTGTTCTTGTATTTGCAATTGTTCATGTGCTCATTTTTAGACTTCATGGTCTTTTGTATGGAATACCTTTCTTTATTGAGTAATTACTACTTGAGTTATGATTATGATTTGTGTTTGAGTTATTTTGTTAGATGTGTACATAAGTGAGTAAAAAAAAAGTTAGTTGTGTAGCTAACTCATGTTTTGGAAATTTATCTTGAAAGATCCTGTCTCATTTGCTTGGACCATATTTTGTGGAATTTTCGTTTTATTCACAGAGTATGGGATGGCTATTATGACTGAAACCAGGTATGCTAGAATGATGATTATTAGCAACAGCAGCAACATCAGCAGTGCTATAAACTTGGTCTGAACATTAGCAAAGCTATAAACCTGTTGTTTTGAGAACACAAGGACATACTTTGCAAGAATGATGATGTTTTTTTAAAGAAGATGAATTTTGTTATGAATAATTGGTGGGACTACTTTCAAATAAAGTGGTGCATGAATAACACCATTAAATTAGGATGAGTGTTGTTATAAGACTAGCAAACCTGTTAAGGCTCCTGTGGTTGTAGAGTGCAGGTGGTTCCCTCTACTTTGAGCTTTCAGTATGTTGGGTGTTTGTTTAATTATGTATGTTGGGATACTCTAGTTAAGAGAGAAAACATGACATGTAAGTTATTCGGCCTTTTGTTTAGTTATAATATTTACTCATGATCTTATAAATTTGTAGGAAGATGGATGAAGATGTTGACAAAGTCAGCAGTACCCAAGTTCTATTTTTACCAGCACTTGCAAGGTATATTAAGTAGTTCCACTTCTATAAATTGTATGTCTATGCAATTCATACTCTACATTGTTCTAAGCTTTTAGTTGACAAAAAATTTATGTATTCTCTTCCCTATCTTTTTATAAGCCAAATGGTGTTGTGGGATTAGTTGGTATAGAGAATGAGGGTGTTTGTATGTGATTAGTTGTTAGGAACAAACCATACTTTGTGCAGCTTCTATTTGTCATTTTGAATTGTACTATATCAATATTTTTATGAAAATTATATTATATTCTTCTCCAGGTCTCCAGTGACACTTATGAGAGGTCGAGGGAGAAGAATACAAGTAAGCTAATGCATTGTGGACCTTCACACACGCTGCAGGTGGATATAAAGAGATGTTTGAAACTTTATTTGTTTAATTTTTAGACTATTATGTGTAGAGCTTTTTTATTTTTTTGATGAACAGGATATTCATTAGATAGTATTAAACTGTTAGTTGTTTCCCTGTGTTTTGTAAACAAGTATTATGGTGTAATTTTTTAACTGTTGGAGCTGCTTTTTCTATTAATTGGAAGAACAAGTGTTCAAGAAAAACTTGTATAATATAGTATAATGGATGTGCTGCTTGTATATTGAATGGAATGGAATTTAGAATAATAAATTGCTATATTTTACAGGTGAATTGGTGCTCTGAAAAGGCTTAGCTGGTTCTTTTATTTAATTTGATTATTATTTTTTTTTAAAAAAACTAGGGTACTAGCGACGGTTTTGAACAGTCCCCAATAGCCATGATTTTTTAGTGACGGTTATAATCGTCCCTAATAGTAGGATTTTGACCACACTTTTGAAGACTTTTAGGGATGGTAAGAACCGTCCCAAATAAGTAAATTATTGTCGACAGTGTCAAAAACCGTCGCATAGACCGTCCCTAATACTATCTGCGACGCCTCGGTTGTCCACGGTTGGAAAACCGTCCCAAATAATTTTTAGGGACGGTTTATGAGTATTGGGGACGATTTTAAACCGTCCCAAAAAGTCTTTTTTTTTGTAGTGCCGTTTTGGATCCGTTTAATTTCGGATCGGGTATCCAGTTCCGTATAATTTTTATAATTTTATAGCTTAATCTACTATTATACAACAAATTTTTAATCATTTTTAACTTTTTTTAATTAAAAATGAAAATAAAAGAAACCAATGACTATTATACAACAAATTTTATAATAAAACTAATTTTATAATTAAATAGAATATGAAAATACAAATACTTTTCATGTGAAAAAAAGTTTAAAAAAATGGGTATCGAGTACCCGCGGATCCTAGCGGTACCAGATCTGGAACCATCAGTTGAGGTTCCTGAACCGGAACCGGTAGGATCCGGAACCGCCTTCATATTAACGGGACTGGATCTGGAACCTCTAGAATCCGATCCAGAACCGTCCCGTTGACATCCCTGCCTCACCATGTAGATTATCATCTCATAAAAAATCAATCAATTCTAAAACTTGTAACCTCATTATCCACTGATGCAATTCGAGGGTAAAATGAATGATTAATCATTGTTGATATTCAATCATTAGATGATAGAGAGTTACAAGTTTTACAATAGACTGATAATTGGGGGGATTTTTTTTTGTTCCTTTACTTAGTATGCGGAATGACCTTTGGCCCAATAGTTGTGCACCCCTAATTATTGTTTACCATTAGTTTGTCCCACGTAATATCTGTAAGTTCGTCTTAAAAATATATGTATCTTGGGCAATAGTACCCTCCAAAAAAAAAAAAAAAGTTAATGGCGGTAGACGATGGTACTAATATCTAAGCCTTTGTTCTGTTAATAATGGCTATTCAGCTTCTTATTTTAAATTTTTTTTTTTAATCAGAAGCTTCTTATATTTTAATTAGGCCGGCTATTGAATCAAAGAACTCTATAAATTTACGTTGTGCAATTATGATCAATTAAGTTATTGGAATCAATTACAACCATCAATTAAGCTCTACCTAACGTATGGAACTATCGATGGACTAGCTAGTGCTTTGCGAAAGCCCTATTCATGAACTAAAGAAGAAAAAATCCCACGTGCAATTTCTCTCTTCTTGATTTTCTTTCTTTTTGTTCTTGTTTTTTTTTTTTGATTTGCTTTTTCTTTTACATTTTTATATTTCAAAAGAAACCACCAGTATTTACGCATGTTCAGTGGGATCCCTACACCATCATATCCTGCATAAATTCCCCAATTAAGGCCATCCACAACGGTCCAAGGGTAGCTAAATTTGACTTACCAAATTTACTCTACATTTCAGAGTAACACAGTGGAAGAAAGTTAAGTTTGTAAAAAAA